>CM077200.1:3342004-3387004 GCA_039654625.1 Rhinogobio ventralis | reverse complement strand
GGCAGAACTCACAGACGAGGAACATGGAGCTGGGCTGAGCATGGAAATCAGGGAGGTAAAGCCATTTAATGACATTAGAGTCCAATGTGCTGTTGGGAAACCTCCAGGGATATTCTAGAAAGACAAGTTTAAGAATTAAACATCACTGAAAACAGATAATATAATGCACTGAAGTATTTCTCACCAGGGTTATTATAGGCCAGTAGTTGTGATGTCACTTTGTAAAGATACACTACGTGACTATAGACTGAACACATCACCGTTTTCACAGAGACGATAACGGTATCATTTTCAAAAACTTGCATCTCTCATTTTCAGGCCCCCAAAACACTGTTGTCATTTAAATGAATGGCCAAAACACATACAAAGTTTTCAGTTGAAAACTGTGTAGTGTAAACGGCCCCTTAAACATCAGATGTTCACAGATTCATGATCAATATGAAACTGATTAGGAATATGTACTTAATCCCAGAATGCTGCAGTGTGTTCTTACTCTATATAGCTGGGATTAGTGTCCTATAAACTGTCTAAAAACCAGTTAAATAAACGTGTTTGAAAAGGCCCACAGCAACACACCTTTACAAGCAGTCGGTGGGATTCCAATGCAAATGAAATACTGGAAGGTGATCATGCAGGCCAGGAAGCAGCAGTATTTGGGCCATATCTCAGCGATGGCTTTCCTTCTGCGTCTGTACATCACCATAGCCAGAGCGAAACCGTGCAGCATGGAGTAGAAATCCATCCGCTGACCCATCACATTGATCGCCAACAGGAAACACACCTGAAACAACACATTCAGAGAATAAACGGATGATCATGGAACGAGAAACATCCATCAAATGATTGACAGACAGACAGAACGATAGATAGAAAGACAGAAAGATAGTGAGCCACAGATAGATAGATAGATAGATAGATAGATAGATAGATAGATAGATAGATAGATAGATAGATAGATAGATAGATAGATAGATAGATAGATAGATAGATAGATAGATAGATAGATAGATAGATAGATAGATAGATAGATAGTTTCTTTCTTTACAAAGTGACAAAGTGTGTGCATTTAAAATAAAATTTCCTGAGAAGCAAACTGAGAAACAAATTTTCATCAGAACGAATGACAGACAGAAAGAATGAATGACAGACAGACAGAACGAATGAACGAACAAACGAACGACAGGCAGAACAAATGAATGACAGACAGAGAGACAGACAGAATGAATGACAGACAGAGAGACAGACAGAATGAATGAGAGACAGAGCAAACTAACAAACGACAGACAAAGAATGACAGACAGAACAAACGACAGATAGACAGAACGAATGACGGATAGAAAGAGCATCAGACAAACAGAACGAACGAATGACAGACAGACCGAACAAACAACATAAAGTTGAGAAAGACACGTGTTTATGTGTAACAGTATTATATGTATTTGTGCTGTTGCTTGTAGTTTGACTATTTGTTCTTATTTTGTTTATTTTTATTTGGCAAATGTCCTTATTACCCTGAACATAGCACATACTGATCTATCTATCTATCTATCTATCTATCCAGAAAGAAAGAAAGAAAGAACATCAGACAAACGAAAGAACAACAAACAAATGAATGAAAGAATGACTGACAGACAGACAGTACGACAGGCAGATAGACAGACAGGTAGATAGATAATGTACCTCTAAACCAAACTTGTAGAAGAAATAGTTTATGAAATATTTGGCACAGTTGATGATTCCGTTGTCGAGGTGTTGTCGGGTGATGTCGTGAAAGATGGTTCGAGAGGGAGGAGGAGAAAGTTTGTTTCTCAGACGGAAAAACTCTTGATGTCTGTAAATGGTGACCTCGAATGCCAAAATGGCCAACATCAGCAAGTTATTCTGGGAAAGAAAGAAAAGAGAAAGATGGGGACAGATTTGTATGATTTTCTAGCAATAAATACATTAATGGGTTACACATTCAGTCTAAATCAAGGAACGTAATGCTGTTTTGTGGCTAATGATAAACTCATATTTCATTGAAAATATAGTTTGATCGTGTCTCCTCACCCTCAGGTTAGGCAGAATATGTTTAAACTTCTCCAGACCAACCCAGTTGGCAGGATCCACGAATTGCTTGTACACAAAGGATGATTCCATTTCCGACCTTTGCGTTCCTGTGTATTCATCGGTCTACAGAGAGCACATTCACATCATTAAACACAAGAAACCTCAAATCTACTCTTCCACTGAAGCCAAACTCGATTTGACGGAATCTGAAAACGAATCCCATCTGAATACTGACAAACACATTTGATGATTTAAAGAAACCCACCAAATTACATTTACGTGAGTAGTTTTGGGGTATAATGGTCTTGAGCTGGTACAACATCTTGCAGATGATGACAACACACGTCCATACGGTGCAGGTGCTAGACGCTTGAACTCGAAACTGCTTATATGGCAGCGCAAACGCCCATGAGATCAAAAACACATAGTTCAGAAGCGAGACCTACAACAGATAGAAACAGAAACACTTTCAGATTATTGTATGATATTCATATTTGCATTTAGAAGAGTGGGCGGAGCTTCTACCTCTTTAACGGACAGCAGGATGATGTAGGTGGAGACGATCTTGATGATGTGCATCTCCAGCAGCCACCAGACGAAGAGCTTCAGCTTATGGAAGTACTCCAGGAATTTGAGGAACAGGACTGTGAGCCGGTCCACCACCAAGTGCCATTTATTCCTGAGGTCTGAAACAGAAGTAAGGACCGTTTTTCTTCCGTCGACATGTCATGAACAATGTAAGGTAGTTTAAGCCAAATTAGAGCGTATTACCTAAAGAACAGAGTAAAGTTAAATATATATACTTGAACTAAACACAGACTAAATCTGAGACAGAATACTGATAAAACGAGAGTTACTGCCTTCAAATGAACAGCACTTAAATACACTTAAAAAATACAAAGCCTCTTTTTAACTTCATCTTTTATCATATAAGGAATAACAACAGGACGTGAGCAGCAGAACTAGCTGGTAGTTTCATTCTTTAGAGGGTTTTAATCCAATTTACTATAATGTACCCTTAACTGCTTTTACAATGCTGTACTACACATTTTTGTTTGGATTATATGGATTATGTGTGTGTGTGTGTGTGTGGTTCAGGTAAACCCCACATTATGGAGACAAAATGTCCCCACAAAGATGGCTATATCCAAAATCCTTGTCCTTTTTTTGGTGTGTGTGTGTGTGTGTGTGTTATACAAAGCTTATTGAAAAATAAAACAAAATATAATATTAAAAAAAGTATAACTGTTTTACAACGCTGTACTAGACATTTTAAGTTTAGATTATATATATCTGGTGTTATACAAAGTGTATTGAAACAAAATAAAATTAAAATAAAATGTATAGAAAACATAAAAAAAAAAAAGAAAACAAGAAAATGTGTAGACTCAACTACAGCAGAGGAAATTACATAAAAGATCATAGAACTATACAGAATATGTACACTCACCTAAAGGATTATTAGGAACACCTGTTCAATTTCTCATTAATGCAATTATCTAATCAACCAATCACATGGCAGTTGCTTCAATGCATTTAGGGGTGTGGTCCTGGTCAAGACAATCTCCTGAACTCCAAACTGAATGTCAGAATGGGAAAGAAAGGTGATTTAAGCAATTTTGAGCGTGGCATGGTTGTTGGTGCCAGACGGGCCGGTCTGAGTATTTCACAATCTGCTCAGTTACTGGGATTTTCACGCACAACCATTTCTAGAGTTTACAAAGAATGGTGTGAAAAGGGAAAAACATCCAGTATGCGGCAGTCCTGTGGGCGAAAATGCCTTGTTGATGCTAGAGGTCAGAGGAGAATGGGCCGACTGATTCAAGCTGATAGAAGAGCAACTTTGACTGAAATAACCACTCGTTACAACCGAGGTATGCAGCTAAGCATTTGTGAAGCCACAACACGCACAACCTTGAGGCGGATGGGCTACAACAGCAGAAGACCCCACCGGGTACCACTCATCTCCACTACAAATAGGAAAAAGAGGCTACAATTTGCACGAGCTCACCAAAATTGGACAGTTGAAGACTGGAAAAATGTTGCCTGGTCTGATGAGTCTCGATTTCTGTTGAGACATTCAGATGGTAGAGTCAGAATTTGGCGTAAACAGAATGAGAACATGGATCCATCATGCCTTGTTACCACTGTGCAGGCTGGTGGTGGTGGTGTAATGGTGTGGGGGATGTTTTCTTGGCACACTTTAGGCCCCTTAGTGCCAACTGGGCATCGTTTAAATGCCACGGCCTACCTGAGCATTGTTTCTGACCATGTCCATCCCTTTATGACCACCATGTACCCATCCTCTGATGGCTACTTCCAGCAGGATAATGCACCATGTCACAAAGCTCGAATCATTTCAAATTGGTTTCTTGAACATGACAATGAGTTCACTGTACTAAAATGGCCCCCACAGTCACCAGATCTCAACCCAATAGAGCATCTTTGGGATGTGGTGGAACGGGAGCTTCGTGCCCTGGATGTGCATCCCACAAATCTCCATCAACTGCAAGATGCTATCCTATCAATATGGGCCAACATTTCTAAAGAATGCTTTCAGCACCTTGTTGAATCAATGCCACGTAGAATTAAGGCAGTTCTGAAGGTGAAAGGGGGTCAAACACAGTATTAGTATGGTGTTCCTAATAATCCTTTAGGTGAGTGTATGTCTGGTGTTTAAAATAAAATAAAATAAATTTCCTTCTATAATTTCCTATATATATATATATATATATATATATATGCATGAATATATATGTATATTTATATGAAAAAGGGAGGGGGGAAAGGAAAAGAGAAGAGGGAAGGGATGACTACTAGACTACAGCAGGATAAATTCATATAGCACTATCTAAGAAGTGTATAGAAAAGAAAATATGCTGTAATGAAATGACTAGACTAGACTAGCCAATAATAGTCTACAGTGCAGTACCTGAGCTCTGTTCTGACGGCAGTTCAGAATCTGTGGCGGCACTGGACTGATGAATATCCTCCTGACTGGACAGATGAGCCGAATGGATGGATAAAGACTCTTTCTTCTTCTCCTCCTCCACACAGCCTACGACCAGCACCTCATTCATGGACTCTTTCTCCTTCTCCTCCTTCAGCAGCGGCTCTGGAGACGTGCTCATCATCGTCAGATCGGCCAGACTCCCGTCTGGATGAGCCAGTCTGCAGATCAGGAATATTTCATTAGGAGAGAAAGACACGCGCTGTCCTATTTATATGTGTGACATATGAGTGATTCTTAATTAGAGGCACTTTTGACTTCCTGGAAGCTTGAAAAATTTAACTTCTTCACATTATGCATCATCTAATCTAAGTTAAAACATTTGTCATGTCCTGAAAATAAATCTGGATTTTCATTTGTTACTTCATCATCAACATCATCATCATGATGAATGCTAATACAACACGTTTGCTGTACATTTATTTAGAAGTTACATGTATTGTTGCTTAGTTAAAAATTCTTAAATACTAACTAGTTTGGTCATGATACCAAATAAAGATTAATAAAAAGAAACATTTCTGCTTTTCAAACGTTCTGCTTCTCATTTCCATCATAACCAAACATAAACTCTTTAAATGTAATTGTTTTTTAAAATGCTTGGCAAGACAGTAAATGACAGCACTATTTACTAGCCATTATATGATAAATGTTTTAATATATATATATATATATATACACCATACATATTTATTTAGTCATTCATTTATTACTTTCTATTGTAATGTCTGGTTATGGAACAGGAACAAAAAAAGAAATTCGGGCAAAATAAACATTTTGACAATTAATAAATTAATTTAAAAAATGTTTAATCGTTTTGTCTTTAAATTCATCCTAGCAGACAGAAAAGTTCCTCTAATTGATGAATCACCCATACTTTCTCTAAACTTAGATCACATGCTGATCAAGTTAGCTTAGTTTGGGTTATAAAATGATTCCAGTTAATTAAATGTTAGTGCCCTCTAGATGGCGTAAACCTTGTATTCCACAGGCAGGGATTGGGTGGAAATCATGGATGCCGTGTGCATTAGATCCGTAAGGAACAAGCCGGATTGCATTTCAGTGTCAGGGCTTTGTTTAAAGAAGCAATGCATGTGTCTGCCATACGTGAATCATGTGACCGTAAAACCAAACAAAAACAAACAAACATTTCAGCAGTCAGACTTTAGTGGCAATGACCTCTTCCAAATGGTCTCGCTGCTCTGAAGGGTTTAAACGCTTGCATGATGAGGTTTCATGTCAAAGCTTTACCTTGTTTATACCACACTTACTTGCTCTCAGGAGAAGATATTTTTAGCTTGATGCTGTTGAAGTAATTTACAGAATGGAAATATACGAAATCAAAGCAAGAAAAGTTTCACATGTAGAACAGTCAACACTCAAATTTACTATAAGCTAGATAAGATGAGATGGAGAAAGAGGGACAGATAGATTTTAAGATGCTTCAAAGAGGACAGGCCCGTGCATTTCAGAGACATGCTGAGGAGATGTTAGAGTTGGAGACTGTCATGGGTGAGAAGGATTAATCGTCAGGGTATAAAGCTGACGTCAGTAGGACTTTCTGGGATGCATTTGAGCAGGCAGACGTTTAAAATCAACATGAAACCAAAACAGTCTCTATTTAGCATTTTAATATGTGTTCCTGTTCATAAATGTTATTCAAAAGCAAACTAAAAAGAAATACTATAATACGTTTTCACACCTCTGAAACGACTTTCCTTAACGGCCACTAGGGTCGCACTGATACAATATCGCACCAATATCGATTCAGAATTACTTCTGCCGATACCGTTTGTGGTAATATCTCGAGCTTTTGTGCTGTATGGTTAGATTCTTTTTTATGCTGTCGAATGCTCGCGCTATGGACAGTACAATAACATCTCTGTTGTAATAATATCTCACACTTGCCCGTGCCTTCTACCCTTCTACTTTTGCCTGTTTTTGGACTTTGATTGTGGATTACCCTTTCAATAAATACAGCATTTGGATCGTCAACCTTCATGTCTCGGTGCAGTTTCATGACATCTGTGAAGCAAAATGACTGCAGATAATCTTGTTTTCTGACAAATTTAACCAAATTAAGTGAGTTTTTCATGAAAAGAAGAAAAAGAACTGCCAATGGGGTCAGAAAAGTTAGGTTTTACCAAAAAAAATGTCTTCACGACAGATTTATTCCAACAAACATAAATAATTAACAGTAAATAAGCTCCTCTCTAGTGTTTTACAGCTACAATAACTAACAAACTGTGAACATTGGGTAACTTTTACCGATGTCCAATGAAAATAATTGCTTTTATTGGCTGCATTGGTGCATTGTTGTTCTTATTGTTAACTAAAACAAAATTATTAATTATTATTATAATTAATTTTAAAAAAAAAAATACATCTGACTACAGAAATAAATGGGTTTGAATGCAGTTTCATGTTGACTTGTAACATTTATAGCAAACATTAAAGTTTAAAACAGGAAATCAAGTCAGTGACAAAGAGTCATAGAGTGACATCATACATTATTTGATCTATCCATAGCGGGGCCATTAAAAAGTGACATCATCAAGTGAGAAAAGAGTGTACTGACAGACAGGAGTAGTGAGAAGAATGAGGGATTGTGGGAAATTGGGGAGAAGGTGAGAGGTGAACATTCGTTCTGGTTTCCATAAATGCCAGAGAAAGAAAATCAGTCACCCACCTATCCACGATCAGATAGATACGACCACTGACTTTAGTATAGCTGTAATGTGAGGGATGGCAGGGGAAAGATGTGAGCAGATGATTGGTTAAAAAAAGAAGTGGATTTGAATGAAGTAAGATGTTTGGCAGAGATAAAACAAGGTTTATACTGATGCAGATTCAATAGAGGACAAACCATCATAAAGCAGCTAGTGAGAAATGAGGAAATGAAGAATGAGGATGAAACAAAGGCCCTGTTTACACTTGGCATTAAGATACGCGTTATAGTCAATCAGATCACAAGTGGACGACGCTAAATACAGGTGTAAACGGGGTCCTTTTGAGCTTGTCCACTTTCAACCACTTCCAGAGGTCATTGAAAATGGATTGCTTTTGTAGTGTAGACGGTGATCGAATGTGTTCAAACCATAGCCTGTGAAAAAATATGGACGTAGTGTCCGTGACGTCACCCATAGGATTCTGAAGAGCAGTTTTGAAGCGTAAAGTAGGGACGAGCTGGCCGTTGCCATCTTAGCAGCACATCATCGCGCGTCACAACAGAAAATGGGCAAAGAGGCGGCACGTGGGCGGAGCTGAGGTGACGTGATGACTAACAGACAGCAGATAAATGGCTGTCCACCTGTCACTCAAAGTGGCCACGCCCTTAATTATGCAGAACTTTAAGGCTTTATATAATGTAAATGAATGAGTTATAAAAAAAATTGTTGTCATGAAGGGCAAAATTAGATATATAGACCAAAACCACAATTTGTACCAGGCTGTAAACATGTTCTTTTCTGCTGTAAAGTTGGGCATTTTAACATGGGGCTCAATGAGATTCTGCTCCCTTCTGGAGCCTGTCCCTAGCGGCCAGTCGATGAATTGCAGTTTAAGTCACTTCCGTATTGGCTTCAAGAGAAACTGGGGGAGGTTGCCGCTTGGTTCAAACAGCCAAAAAAGACCGTCTACTCTCCTCCTAATGACCTAACATGTGAACATTATGGGAAACGCGCTAGCCAGACAGGATTTAAACTTTGTCGGCTGAAGAGCCAAGTTTGGTTTGAAGACAAAAAAACGTACCAAGCATACTGCGGTATGTAAATATGTCAATTGTGCACGCTTATTTTGTCCATTAGATCGAAAGATCTGAAAAAAACCCATACATTTACCTGCCCATAGACCCTCCCCTCGAAGAAATCAGGACAGAAGTGGTTGAAAGTGGATAAAAGAGACGGATTAAAACACCAGGTTTAAACGGGTACGTCTCCCTCGTCCACTTGTGATCCGACCAAAACGCATCTTAATACCAGGTGTAAACAGGGCCAAAATGAAGTTCAACAAGACAATAAAGCAAACACTCTACAAACTATTATTATTATATTCTTATTTTATTCCTTTGAAATTTGTGTTATGACTTCAAGTGTGGCTCGTCTAATCAGATTTTAGATATTATGGTTCATGACCTAAATGACATCACACATCCACACCCAACCTGATTAGAAAAAGCACCCTGCCGTCATCTCTCACCTGTAAATGGTGCTCTCCTCTTTGCTGACCACTGCTTTGAGATCCGTGAGCTGCAGGAAATGGTCGTGGAAGTAATGCAGGTGCAGGATGCACACCAGCAGGAAGGACGTGGGGATGAAGATACGGGTGAACAAATCAGCGAGGGTGTACTTCACCAGACCGATAGCTTCCAGTCTGCAAAGAGACAGAAGAGAGCGGGAGGTAATGCTGCCTGAAGAGGACCTATTATGCTTTTTTTAACATGTTCAACTTTCTGTAGTGTGTAATATTGCTGTTTGAGCATGAAAAACGTCTGCAAAGTTACAAATCAAGGAGTTATTCTCTATATCAGTGTCATTATTCCTCATTTACATAATTCCCACTCAATGCATAGTGTGTTTAAATTTGCAGTAATGGTAAAGGGCATGAATTTTCAAATAGACCAATCACTACACACTAGTACAACTGTCCAATCAGAGCACACTGCGCTTTTCAGAAGGAGGGGCTTCAGGAAGGAACTAAACAGAGTGTTACTGACAGACTGGGAAGAGACAAGATGCAACAATGGAGAATGTGTAGAAAATGTGTTTTTTGAACATTCAAGCTTAAAAACCTGTGTCCAAAAAGAAAATCAAGACTCTGTAAAAGGGCATGATATGGCCTCTTTAAAACACTTTTTGGCCCAAATCTAAGGGAGCACTGCATGCATACTTTGCACTTTGCAAAACGAAGCAGCTCACTTTGACTTGAACTGTATGGCTTGTGGCTCGACCAACAGATCAAACTATCTAGGGTCTTCAATACTCACCCATCCTTTGTCATGCCTGTCATACTGGTCCAGGTAGCGATGGCGTTCTCAAACTGACAGGTGTAGATTAGAATGAGCACTAGCATAGTGTAAACCACCACAGACATCCAGAAGTACTTCAGGATCCTGCGCCACCATTCATAGTGAACCTGAGGAGAACATAACCGCTCTGTCAAAGACCTTTCAAGGAAAAGTTCACCCGAAATGAAAATCCGGTCATCCTTTACAATAGGGCTGTCAAAATTAATGCGTTAACACATGCAATAATTTTTTTCAGTTTAACACGTTTAAATATTTAACAATTAAAGAACATCAGTTTTTTCCCATCATCCTTTTTTTCCCATCATATATATATATATACACTCACCTAAAGGATTATTAGGAACACCTGTTCAATTTCTCATTAATGCAATTATCTAATCAACCAATCACATGGCAGTTGCTTCAATGCATTTAGGGGTGTGGTCCTGGTCAAGACAATCTCCTGAACTCCAAACTGAATGTCAGAATGGGAAAGAAAGGTGATTTAAGCAATTTTGAGCGTGGCATGGTTGTTGGTGCCAGACGGGCCGGTCTGAGTATTTCACAATCTGCTCAGTTACTGGGATTTTCACACACAACCATTTCTAGAGTTTACAAAGAATGGTGTGAAAAGGGAAAAACATCCAGTATGCAGCAGTCCTGTGGACGAAAATGCCTTGTTGATGCTAGAGGTCAGAGGAGAATGGGCCGACTGATTCAAGCTGATAGAAGAGCAACTTTGACTGAAATAACCACTCGTTACAACCGAGGTATGCAGCAAAGCATTTGTGAAGCCACAACACGCACAACCTTGAGGCGGATGGGCTACAACAGCAGAAGACCCCACCGGGTACCACTCATCTCCACTACAAATAGGAAAAAGAGGCTACAATTTGCACGAGCTCACCAAAATTGGACAGTTGAAAAATGTTGCCTGGTCTGATGAGTCTCGATTTCTGTTGAGACATTCAGATGGTAGAGTCAGAATTTGGCGTAAACAGAATGAGAACATGGATCCATCATGCCTTGTTACCACTGTGCAGGCTGGTGGTGGTGGTGTAATGGTGTGGGGGATGTTTTCTTGGCACACTTTAGGCCCCTTAGTGCCAATTGGGCATCGTTTAAATGCCACGACCTACCTGAGCATTGTTTCTGACCATGTCCATCCCTTTATGACCACCATGCACCATGTCACAAAGCTCCAATCATTTCAAATTGGTTTCTTGAACATGACAATGAGTTCACTGTACTAAAATGGCCCCCACAGTCACCAGATCTCAACCCAATAGAGCATCTTTGGGATGTGGTGGAACGGGAGCTTCGTGCCCTGGATGTGCATCCCACAAATCTCCATCAACTGCAAGATGCTATCCTATCAATATGGGCCAACATTTCTAAAGAATGCTTTCAGCACCTTGTTGAATCAATGCCACGTAGAATTAAGGCAGTTCTGAAGGCGAAAGGGGGTCAAACACAGTATTAGTATGGTGTTCCTAATAATCCTTTAGGTGAGTGTATATATACACTAGGATGTGTGTATAAATTAATAACCATTAATAAAAAGACTTTTAAAGGAAAAGATCACCCAGAAAGAATTGAATAAATACATGACATGGACTTTTTTCCCCCACAGGTGTGTCCAGTCAAAATCCCAACAACCTTTATGGCTTTATAGGGTTAGACAGCAGCACTGCACCTGGTAAAGAGCCACGCAGAAGAGAAACATCATCATGTAGACGATCTTGTACATGACCAATTCTCCCTCAAAGCTGACGAAGAAGAACATTCCTCCGCAGACATAGATCCAGTATTTCACCAGCAGAGCCTTCACTAGATTCCCCATCACATGCATCAGGTCGTTCTCGTCCCCTTCCTCTTCCTCTTTGTCCTCCTCTAAAACACACATGGAAAGTTATGTCTTTATGAATATAAAATAACTAAGAGATTTTCTGCTGTGACTATTTCAGGATTGAATCTGTACCTTATACATGGGAAACCACTTGTTAGAGATTCTAATAAACCACCTTTTTTCTGCTCATCTACTTTGACGTCACAAAGCGCTGCTTCCTCCTCCATCTTCACTTGTCGCTCCATCAGAGTTTGTCTGAGCAGGAGCCAGAAACTCAGCTGACACAGAACCTACAAACACACACAATGACAAAAACACATTAGTAAAATGCTCTGTGGGCTGAAATTATTAAATAAATCACAGTATAGTGAGGTTTTACATTAAAAGTGTGTTTATGAATTTTTAACTGTTATATAATGTCCAGCTATTACTGCAAATAAATAGTTCATAGTAATTGTTTGTAACTACATTGTTTAATACATACTTTTATGGAAGTGTGTTTCCGCCACGGAATAAAACAATTTAAAAGATAATTGCGATTTTTTTATATAAACTTGCAATTCTGACTTAATAACTCACAATTGAGTTTATATCACGCAATTCTTAGAAAAAAGTCAGAATTGTGAGATAAAAAGTCTTTATTAAAAACTTTTTTTTTTATTCTGTCCATATATTTTACACATAAATAAATATAATAAAATGTACACTACTATGCTCATGAGATTTGGGACAGAAGGTTTTTTTGGAGGGTTTTTTTTAAGTGTTTTTCCAAAATGAACAAATAAATGCAGCCTTGGTGAGCATAAGATATGTTTTTTCAATTATTCCAAACTTTTTACCTGTAGTGTATATATTTATTTATTTATATTATAGTTAACACATTATATTTTTTATTAAATAATACATATATTTTTCTGACATATAAAGGCTGCTAAAATTAAAACATGCACTATTTGTTTTTTGCTAAAAAAAATTTTTTTTGTGGCCAAGTCATACAGCAGAAACTGCATTGTTGATGCCTGATTAAAGTGAAAATAATATATAATATTTCGCAAAATCAGGCAATCAATTGGCTAATTGTCAAATCGTTACCTTGGAGCTAAGTTCAGTGAAGGGCACCTTCATCTTCAGAAAGAAACCAGGCACTGGATCCAACCGCTCAAAACTCCAGATGTACTGAAGGAATAACAGGAAGTTCCCATAGGCCACCATGAACGGCGAGGTCAGCATGGCGTACTTCCTCCTGTCTCGCATCATCCAGAGAGTACAGGACCAGAGCAGAAAGACAAACGTCGGCCAGCTAACGTACGTTATACTCCACGCCTTAGACACACAAAAAGATTCCATGGCACAAAATTCCAAATGAAACATTTCCCACTCAAATTCAAATTTAGAACTTCAAAGGAACAGTTAAAAAAACTATTCCTTTAACCTTTGACCTCTCACCATCATAGCAATAAGAGCACAGATGTAGCTCTGCTTCATGATGAACTTGAACACTTTCACGAGAGTGCCTGGCGGTCCACCCTGTTCTTCCTCTTCCTCATCAGTCTTCTCCTCTTCCTCCTCCTCCAGCTGTGAGTCCATGATCTCATTTGTGTTCTCATCTGTCTTCTCTGTGTGGAGCAGTAAAATAATGCAGTCTTTACATTTGATCACAATTCAGTGGAATGCTCTATATATTCGTTAACTAGAAACTAGCCGGGGAATTTGAATCAGCTAACCTGGTAACAAAGTCGTGTTTACAAAGTACCGTGCTGGTGCAACGAGCGCTTCTAGTTTAGTGTAGTTTACCACTTTATTAATCCCACAAGGGGACTTAACTTCAAACAAATAACCATATAAATAAATAAAAAAATAGTAAATCATAATACGTATATTTATCACAATATAGTTATTTTTGCTTTAAATAAGGTTTTTATGATATACATTTTTTGATAACATTGAATTTTCCTAATTCTTTACAAAAAAAAACAAAAAAAAGATTTGTTTGTTTTTGCCATTTTTATTAGTTTTTCTCCATTTTTACTTTAGTTATTTTATTACATCAAGTTAAACGTGATGAAAGTGAGAAATGTTTAATACTTATTTCATTTCAAGTAACAAATTTATGGTTTTAGTATACTATAGTACTATCCTATAATACCCTGGACAGAACATCTAGATCGATGTTTGGTTGTTTTATTAGGTGTTTTCAGTTAAAAGACATTTATGGATGTGTGTATTCATGGCATCTCACCTTCAGATTCGACAGGCTGATCCACTTTGTACTGAGGAGTGGAGTATATGTCCAGACTGAGCGGTCCGTTCTCAATGGGCACGGCCGACACATAGTCAAACGACGTCCCGTTGGAGATCACCACTACTACCTTCATTATAACAGGAAATATTTACACACAAGGGACAGGAGACATTATGTGCACAAAAAATGACTAATATCAGTCCAAATGCAATTAATATAAAGCATGCAAGAAGAAGTCTATCTATCATTAATATATTTATTAGTGTATATATATATATATATATATATATATATATATATATATATATATATATATATTAGGGCTGTTAATCGATTAATCGCATCCAAAATAAAAGTTTGTGTTTACATAATATATGTGTGTGTGCTGTGTATAATTATTATGTGTGTATATATATATATATATATATATATATATATATATATATATATATATATATATATATATATATATATATATATATATATATATATATATATACACACACACATGCATGTGTATATTTAAGAAAAAAATTATATTTATATATAAAATATTTTTATTTATATATAATATAAATTATATAAATATATATACAGTATATACATGCAAATATCTCTTATATATATACACATGTATGCGTGTGTATTCAAATATACATAATAATTATACACAGTACACACAGATATATTATGTAAACAAACTTTTATTTTGGATGCGATTAATCGTGATTAATCGTTTAATAGTGTAAAATCGTTTAAATATATATATATATATATATATATATATATATACAGTTTAGTACAGCATATTTGTATTACAATAAGAAATTAAAATGCTATTCATAATACTAATAAAAATTGTATGCAATTCATGGCCAATATATTAATAATTATTATTATTATTATTAATAATATATTTGTTATTAATTACAATATGATTACATACATATTAGTGCTTTCAAATGTTTTAACTGAAAAACTGAAACGCAAAATTAATGCGAAATATATAATATATATATATATAATTATTATTATTAATAATATATTTTTATTAATTATAATATGATTACATGTATATTAATACATATACTGTATATGTATATATATATATATATATATATATATATATATATATATATATATATAGTCTAATGTGATTCATGTGAATAATGGGAAATACAAAATAAAAAGGTTTTCTTTATATTTTGCGGTTTGGAGATTCACCCAGAGCGATCGAGTTTGTCACTGAAACCCACTGAATCATGCCACATCAAGAGCAGCGTGCACACAAACACAAGTCGCTAAAAGCCCAAATCAATCACACTATATTTGTCTACAGTTAAAACTTGCAGACACAGAGTTACATAAGACTTGGCAAAACCACAATGAGCACAAACCTCTGAGGTGCTGTACCCGTCCTGAGTGGAAATGAGCTAAAGAGAGAGAAACAGAAAGACAGCAGACGGGGCAAGGTGAATGTATCGATAGAGGAGGGTCGATAACATTATGCTGTTCTCTAACATCAGCGCTGAGCAGAGCAAAGTACAGCGGCACTATTCACAGAGCTAAAAAACCTTTCATGTGCGCTAGAGTTTAAGACAACACAGACACGCTTTATGCTGTTCTTAAGGCAAGACACTGGTCAAATTTGGTTTTTCACAACGTGTCATTTCAGACTAATGGATATATAACATTCAAATGACACTTTTTAAGCGTTTGTTTTATTGCACTTTATATATTCATGTCTGTAGATTTCAGTTGCAATAGATTTCTTTAAAGCTGTTTTCTTTGAGTCAGAAATCTCCACTTAGGCAGCTTTACATACACCAAACTTTAATTTTATAATTATTCCTATCTATATTCTGAAGATATTTTTTTCTTCATATATAATTTGCCTGATTTTAATACAAGCTTTACACTAGTTAAGTTAATAGTGAAAATTTGATATATATATATATGCATTGCAAGTACTAATAAACAGCCAATATCCTAGTAATATACATGCTAATAAGCAACTAGTAATAGTATTATCATGCTATTATTAGCATGCATATTACTGGGATATTGGCAGTTTATAAGCATTTATAAAGCACATATTAATGCCTTATTCTGCATGACCATATTCGACATCCCTTAATACCGAAACTTAAATACCTTACTAACTATTAATAAGCAGTAAGTAGGAGTTTATTGAGGCAAAAGTCATAGTTAATAGTGATAATTGGATTTTTGGAGATTTGTATTCCTAAAAACATGGTGAAAATGTATTTTATTTTCGGCTATTCTGATTTATGGAGAGATTAAAAATCCCAAATTCTATTCTATCTATAAAAACATTTGACATATGTTGACAAAATAAAGCAAATTTTTTGAATCTGGATTTTTCCAAATGTATGCAAATTAGTACATATTTAATTAGATAGTGCCTAGTTTGCATATTTAAACATAACATTTCAGGAAACGTGTAATACAAAAAAATCTTTGTGATTCGTAATCTAATCTAGGGAAGTATGATGATATCTATTGGTTATATTTTTTACCCTGTTAATCTGGGCTGTCTTGCCTTAAAGGGATAGTTCACCTAAAAATGTATATAAAAATGAAAAATTACTATGTAAGTCAATGGTGCCTCACAACCGTTTGGTTACAAACATTCTTCAAAATATCTTATATGGGTTTGGAACAACATGAGGGTGAGTAAATGACAACATTTTTTAGGTGAACTATCCCTTTAAGACTAGCCCAGCCTTCGCTCCCCACGTGCATCAATGAGCCTTGGCCGCCCATGACCCTGTCGCCGGTTCACCACTGTTCCTTCCTTCCTAACTGCTGTTAAATATGAACTCGGAAAGGAATACTTAGTATTTAACATTGTTGTCACATGACCTCATTATATGCATATTTAATTGTATTGTGACCTGTATAAGTGTTCAAAGTTAGCATCTTTGCTTCCTCACATTTCTTTCCTCAGTTTTCTGATGCGCTTTCCACCAGAGCAGTCGCTTCCGGCCCAACATGTGATTAACGCTGTTTCCCGCTGTCTCATTTCCCTCCTTTATCTCCTCTTCCTCGCTCTCCTGCTGGAGAAAGATTAATAAACACAGAAATATATTCACTGGGCAGCGTGAATGAAATTAAAACATGTATCGTGGAGCAGCTTGCGGATGAAAACAATGACGATAAACAGTCGTGAGACGAAAACAACAACACTGCACTAATCATTTCATCGGATGAAGGTGTAACGGTGCTTATGATTCGTTATCGATCGCATTGATAGATTTATGCCGTGAAATAATCAAAACTAGAGGCACATGAATCAATAATCTCATACATGTGTGGCTTTAAAGGACCCGTGTATTGACCGCTCTATAAACCCGTGAACCGCAGCGTGCCACAGATGACCAAACTGATCACAGGTCAGTGCATTACATCCCTGTCATATACATCTTCATATATCAAACATCATAAAATATAATACGCACCGCTGACTAAACATTCTGATTAAAAAAAATATATATTTATGATATGTTTGTGTTGATTTTTTGCTTTATCTAACTGAAATTCAGGCAATACAATCATTTTATTGATTGGTCCATGGTTTCTCAATAATACTTTTAAAATCCATTATTAAAGTGCTTTTA
This sequence comes from Rhinogobio ventralis, assembly GCA_039654625.1. NCBI lineage: Eukaryota > Metazoa > Chordata > Actinopteri > Cypriniformes > Gobionidae > Rhinogobio > Rhinogobio ventralis. The sequence continues at coordinate 3,369,211 of CM077200.1, read as the reverse complement.
AAAAGCATGAAATCAAGACAAACATGACATAAAAGACATGATCTGAATCCTCTGTGAAAATGGAGTTTGTGTAAAAAAATTATTTATACTTAATTTAAAATAATTTATACTTAAAACAATTTTTCTCCATTGGGTTTTTATTAAATTAGGGATTAGGGATTTTTGTAAAATCCCTAAACTATTTGTGGCAAGCAGCGAGGCGAGAGGCCGTGAGAGCGGGCCGGTGGCGAGCGATAATGAGCGCTAGCTGCGCGCCACACCGGTCTCGTCTCACGGAGGAGTGACGGGAGCATAAAAGGAGGAGCGACGACAGTGCAAGAGAGAGAGGACCAGGCCTGGAGTTTATGTTGTGTTTTGTTTATGTTTGGTTTTGTATGTAGGCGGCAGTCGTCCGTGAGGGGCTGCCACCGTTATTTTATTTTGTTGGTTTATTTTATTAAAAAGATGTTGAACGTTCGCCGGTTCCCGCCTCCTTCTTCCCTGAAACTACAAACTCCGTTACACTATTAAAATCCATTTCCTTATGTATTAAAGTGCATTAAAAAGCATCAAGACAAACATAGCATGACATGAACACTAAAGTTGCTCTGCAATAAAGAATTTGTGTAAAATAGTAAAACTTGTTTTCAAAGTAATTTATGCTTTTTTTCTCCACTGGATTTTTTGGTTTATTTGTTTGTTTTAAGGATCAATCTAATTTAGTGAGGTTTGTGTTTAAAATAAAAAATATATATTTATTAAGAAATATTACAGGTATTTCTTGATTTTTTTTTTGTTGCTTTATATCTAATTGACATTTTTTCTTGAGAACTCTTTAAATTGATCAGTAAATAATTGTATAGATTTGATTTGTTTCCTCAATATAACTTTACATACTTTCGTACCTTTACATGTCTTTTGTAAAATCCCTAAACTATTAAAATCCATTTCATAATGCATTAAAAATGGCATTAAAAAAGCATCGAAACAAACATGATGTCAATCATCAGAACACAACATGACATTTTGTGTAAAATATTAAAACTTGTTTCTAATTTAGTGAGGTTTATGTTTAAAACAAAAAAATATATATTTATTAAGAAATATTACAGATATTTCTTGATTTTTCTGCTTTATCTAATTGACATGTGTCTTGAGAATATTCTTTTAATTGGTCCGTAAATAATTGTATAGATTTGATTTGTCCCTGTTTACTCAATATAACTTTACATAATGTTAGTCTTTTGTAAAATCCCTAAACTATTAAAATCCATTTCATAATGCATTAAAAATGGCATTAAATCAAGACAAACATGACGTCAATCGTCAGAAATAATGGCGTTTTGTGTAAAATATTAAACTTTTGTTTGTTTGTTTTAAGCATAAATCTATTTAGTGAAGTTTATGCTCAAAAACAAGAACACGCTTTTTGCTAATGGAATACATTTAAAGTATCTTGTTTAAAAGATATTTAGATATTTTTAACTGGATAATAAGAGAAAATTAAATTTTTTGGCAGTAATTACATTCAAATTATTACTATATTACCAAAATAATACTTGATCATAAAATATCAGTACCTGTATTAGTAATTTTTTTTCCCTTTATAAGACAAATACATTATTTTGATTTTAAAGTGGCATTCGGCTCACCATGATCATGGGATCTTGCAGCCACAGACGGATCAAGGTGGCCAGTGTGTAGTACAGGACCAAGAGCATGATGGGATTGACAAAATGGTGCCATTTCAGACCACTGTTAACAGCGAGCTTCCAGGTGGAGGAGCAGTCGGTCCGAACGATGGAGGAGATGCCAAACACACTGTGGAGAAAAGCTCAACGGTTAATGTTATCATTACGGGGTGTTTTTATACTCTTCTTACACTAGCTGTGTCTGGGATAGAAATGATCACATGACCACGGCCCACTGTAAGGGGAAAAACAGGAAGTGATGTCGAAAGCATAGGCTGTCGACACCATCATTCAACAGTCGCGCAGATCAAAGCGACAAGTCTTTCGACAACTACAATTAGTGCACAGTCTTTTCCAACCAGATACAACACACACACACAATCAGGCTGCTTCCACAGAAAATGAGACTAGCAGGATTTCTGTTTTCCGTTTATGAATCCCATGGAAGGAGGTAAAACAGGCTGATAACTAAGAGTGTTTGAGTGCAATGAGTTTATCTGACCACAATGCACTTCTAACTTCAGTTCAAGTCTTAATTAACCTTGTGATCACAACCACAATGCAAACCTTAAAAGCTGCTTTAAACATTGAATTGATTTGAAATCACTCACACACTTTCTTCTGCGGCTATTAGAGGGAATAACATACAATGAACACATTTACAGCCAAAAGAACGGCTGGACTACAAGCAAGGCTACTCGACTATACATAGAGCTAATGGCTGGAGCAGTCGATGGAGCTGATACTCGTGAAGAGCGTCAAGGGCATGAGAGGCGGAGCAGGAATAGGTGCAGAATCAGGCCGTCAGCACCTGCGGATAATAACCGCTGCATAACCAGGCACTTTACACAGGCTAAGCCTGAGCAGATCTGAGAGTACGGATGGAAATATCCGGTGAAGGACAGCGAGCGCTAAAATAAACATTAGAGATCTGTTTGTTGCAGCATCACAGGCATCACAGGCATGCAGAAACTACTCTATAGCATCTATCCATCATGGTGAAGGTGAAAAATTATATCATTTTTAGGCTTGTATTCGACTGCTTCCTTTTCCACTGTTAATGCAAATATTTTTAAGAATTTTTACATAAAATGATTTGCACTGTGAGATTATTTTCATAAAATATTTTTATATTTAATTCTATTTCAGTCAAATTATAAAGATAATTTATACTACTGCCTTTGTTTTTTTATTACAGTATTTTTATTGTTTTTTTTTTTTACAATAATGAGTATGTGATTAAGATTTTTTGCAAATTATAAAGTATTCTGTTGTTTTAAAAAACAGGATGATTTTTAAGGTTGATGGGGCTAAATAAATTAGATTTTTTTTTATTAATTTTATTTTATTGTATTATCTTATTTTTTATTTTATTTATTTTAGGTTTTGGTATGAAACAGATTTTTATTACTGTACAAGTAATGGAGTTTTTTTTAAGAAATAAGAATTTATTTGTTTATTTATTTTATTATTATTTTATTTTATTTTAGGTTTTGGTATGAAACATATAAAGTACCAGCCAGAAATATATGTAAATGTGTATGAAATATAAAATAAACTGAATGCAGAATTATCTCAATTGTTTTTATACTACTTTTTTAAAAGTTTGGAGTCAGGAAAAAAAAACAAATGAACACTTTTATTCAGCAAGGATGTATTAAATTGACAATAAAGATATGTATAATGTTACAATGTTATGATTCAGCAATTATAATTATTTTAATGTACTTAAAAATTACTATTTTACCTATTATTTGTATGTGTTATGAATTATCATGCTTATTAGACGAGAGCATTGCAAGTTTAGCAACGTCTGCGCTACAATAATTAACACAAAAATATGGAATTACCTTAATGCATAATCAAACGTTATAAAAATGTCTTGTTAATCGCATCATAAAAATGCTGGATCTATTTCAGGAGAGTTATTACATAAATGATTGTAAAAGAATGAACGAGCGATTTTATTGGCATACACGCTCAACATTCAGCTGATATGCATTTATGAAGCTATATTTATTTCACTCCGCAGTTCATCCGCAGGCCTTTTGTGGACTGGCCTTTGTCAGGACAAACGAGAACAGATGGGATACGGGATCTTTTATCTGTGCGCCACCTGAACTCTGTGTGTCTATCAGAGCCCAGACACAGGAAATTGGGCTGTGTTTTGCTACAGGGCATGATGGGTATTTTAACACTCATTCATTATTTACTGTATGCCGCAGGTACAGATTAATATGCATATGATGACATTAAACATATGACATATTATATAGTATTACTGGCACTGTCGTTCAAGCTTGTATTCAGAGTCCACTGATTTATGAATAATTAAAGAGGACCTATTGTGCATTTTTACATGTTCTTCTCTCTATCAGTGTCAGTGTTTCTGAACTCCCTGAAACGCCTCCATTGTAGTCTTAAGTTTTCTTCGGGGAACCAACACAACATGTAGTTAGTAGTGTGTTGAAACTTGCGGTTATGGTAAGGGGCGGGACTTTTCCGAATGACCAATCACAACACACTGGTCCAGTTGACCAATCAGAGCACATTATTCTTTTCAGAAGGAGGGGTGTCATAGAGACAGGGGGCCCTATTTTAATGATCTGAGTGCGTGGTCTGAAGCTCATGGCGCAGATGCACTTAGGGCGTGTCCGAATACACTTTTGCTAATTTAACAACGGAAAAAACGGTCGCCGTGCCAGGCGCATGGTCAAAAAAGGGTTGTCCCTAGTCTCTTAATGAGTCATGGGTGTATTTTGGGCGTAACGTGCAATAAACCAATCAGAGTCGTTCGGATCAGATTAGTTATTTACATGACAGAATTTGCGAGTGGAAAGACTGAACGCTTCTCCAGAGAGGAATCCTTTTCTTTTTAATATGTCTGCTGCGTGTCCCTGTGTGTGTAATAAGCAGAGTGTAAGTGCACTGTGCACCCTCATATAGCTGCACATTACTAACGCACCCTTTAAAAAACACAAAAAATACTGCGCTATTGACTTTAGAGCAGGTTTTTGTTGGTCAATGGCGCGGTCGTTTTCAGTTCCTCAAAATAGCAACGCGCCAACAATGCGCCTGAACACACCTGGTTTTCAGACCAGCACGCTCATGGGTGAACAGATGGCGCGAGTGCATTTGCTATTTAAACAATGTACAGCTGGACGTGAAAATGAGAACTGCGTCGGGATGAAACTAGCAAAAATCACTTAAGTCGTGCCTGGTGTCGCATTGCAACCAAGCATGCAACCTATTCTAGTAGAGCCCAAAAACAAAATCAAGACATTGCATAATATGGCCTCTTTAATATGGAGCCAGTTGTTGTTTGACAAATGTCATTGGAAAGGAGGGCCTCTGACCTGATGTAGCTGTCGTTGGGCCTGATGGCCTCCTGGAGGAACTGGAACTGGTTTGAATAAAGTATGATGAGATGACCAGCACTGAAGATAGCCATGAGAACACACAGACAGCTGAAGAGGAGCTTGTCGAAGGTCTTGCAGAGCGACCACCACGTGCACAGACCCAAGAACACAAAGAAGTAGACGGCTGACGTCAGAGAGGGGAGCATGATACCTGGAGACCAGAACAGAGAGCGTTTAACACTGATTGTTTGGCTTATGGGAGATTAGGTTTGTATTCTGCTGACGGCATGATGTTCTTTTAATATTTTGAGGTTTTTTTGCATTTTGAGTTCTGTTTCATTCCTCCTGACCACCAGAGACGGTGTTGTATTAGTGAATAATCTCAGCGGCAGCCTGATTGGTCGAAAAAAAACATATAACAATGAGGTCACATGTAGGGACGTGAGCTGAGCTGAGGGAATCTAAGTAATATAAGCACCTCAGTGCCCAATCTCTTTCATATTATATTTAATGATATATTATTCAAATTATAAAGCACATTTGTTCCAGTGAAACAACTATACTTTCCAAGGCACTCATGTGGTTAAGCGTAAAAAGCCTTTAACAAACAGGGCTATGTCATTAAAAAGTGTACATTTCCTCTACTGCCTTTAAAAAACAGACAGGATTATTTGTATTACAGTACAAAAAATGAGGGGTTTTTATGATAATGAGAAAATTAGGGGTGTGGGGGAGTATATATGTGCTTAATTTACATAAAATGAATGTCATAATGCAACAAAAAAAAAATTTAAATGTAAAATATATATTTTTAACTTTATGAAATATGAGCCAAATATATCTTCACAGAAATATACGTAAATGTGTTTTTTTGTTTTTTTACGTTTGTGGTCAGTAAGATTTTATTTTTTTTAATTCAGCAATGTGACATTTAAGACGTTAATAATGTTACAAAACATTTCTATTTCTATAAATGCTGTTCTTTAGAACTTTCTATTCATCAAAGAATCCTAAAAACGATATGAAGCAGCACAACTGTGTTCAACATTGATAATAATCATAAATGTTTCTTGAGCATCAAATCCTCATATCAGAATGATTTCTGAAGGATCATGTGACACTGAAGACTGGAGTAATGATGATAAATTCAGCTTTGATCACAGGAATAACTTACATTCTAAAATACATTCATATAGAAAACAGTTATTTGTAATAATATTTCACAATATCACAGTTTTTACTGAATTTTTGATCAAATAATGCAGCCTTGGTGAGCAGAAGAGACTTCTTTCAAAAACATTAAAACATTTTACTGACCCCAAACGTTTGAAAGGTAGTTCACATTCAAATATCTATCACCTATCCACACCTGTTAATCCCAGTAGAATGGTAACCACCACTTGTCCAGCGGTTGTGATGAGGTTACCGATGATCTCTTTGAGTTTATTTGCCAGTCCTGCTACTCTGCGCAGAATCTTCATCTTTGTGCTCTCCTGCACCTCTTCCTCCTCCTCTTCTTCATCCAAGACTTCTCCATCCCCCTCCTCTTCCTCTGCCTCATCTTCTGCATCAAAGTCCTCGTCAAACAGCATTTCATCATCATTGTCATCATCCTCGTCATCATTTTCCACCTTCTCGTCAATCTCCTCCTGTGTGTGGTCACAGAATGCAAGAATCATGCACATTTACTGTATGAATGAAAATATGTTGCCAAAATCTGCATTATACAAGCAGAGCATTTTTCAGAAAATACTTTTTCAGTCTTTCTACTTTTACTTTCTACTTTCTACATATAACTCAATGTGTTGCTTGTCTTTTCTTTGTAATTAATTGTGAAATTTACTAATAATTTCTGAGCGAAAATTGTTTCTACCACCAGCGGCCTTTTCTCCAAAGCCAAATTTGGATGAACAAAACAATTGACAGTACAAAAACAGAACATTTAAAAAAAAAAAATGTTTATTATTGCATGATATACTGTCTGACATACTAAATATAATATTAGTAAACAGTATGCAGTAAGTGGTATACTAGTCCATTTCAAGAACATTTCTCATTTTAAGTGCCGTTTAATCTGGTTTAGATTAACTCTGATCTCACACACAGATTCACAAACAAACAATAAGCCCCATCTAGCTTTAATGGCTCCATATGTATGGCCTTCAGCACAGGAAACAACTTCCTGCTCACGGTAGCACATACTGCTAAACACCAGTAAACGTTTAGCTACAGCATGAAGCAATTCTTTAAACCTCAGGTCTTAACTTTCTCACTTTATTTATGTCTCCCAGTATTACAGCTCATCAACATTTAAACAATACTTGGATGGATGGATGGATGGATAGGTGGGTGGATGGATGGATGGATGGATGGGTGGATGGATGGATGGGTGGGTGGATAAGTGGATGGATGGATGGATAGGTGGATAGATGGATGAATGGATGGATAGGTGGGTGGATGGATGGATGGATGGATGGATGGATGGATGAATGGATGGGTGGATGGATGGATGGGTGGGTGGATGGATGGATGAATGGATGGGTGGATAGGTGGGTGGGTGGGTGGGTGGATGGATGGATGGATGGATGGGTGGATGGATGGATGGGTGGGTGGATGGATGGATGGGTGGGTGGATAAGTGGATGGATGGATGGATAGGTGGATAGATGGATGAATGGATGGATAGGTGGGTGGATGGATGGATGGATGGGTGGATGGATGGATGAATGGATGGATGGATGGATGGATGGATGGGTGGATGGATGGATGGATGAATGGATGGGTGGATGGATGGATGGATCCATCCATCCACCTATCCATCCATCCACTTATCCACCCACCCATCCATTCATCCATCCATCCCCCCATCCATCCACCCACCCACCCACCTATCTACCCATCCATTCATCCATCCATCCATCCATCCATCCATCCACCTATCCACCTATCCATCCATCCACTTATCCACTCACCCATCCATTCATCCATCCATCCACCCATCCATCCATCCATCCATCCATCCATCCATCCACCCACCTATCCACCCATCCATTCATCCATCCATCCACCCATCCATCCACCCACCCACCTATCCATCCACCCATCCATCCATCCATGCATCCACCCACCTATCCATCCACCCATCCATCCATCTAGACGTTTGAGCTTCTGCGAGAACCAATGAGGTTCATTCTCGTGTTACAAAGCATAAGTTTAATCTGTTCATCATATAAAGCAATTGAGTGTAAACCGCTAAATTCATATGGATTCGTTTTACAATCTCTTTATGAACTTTTTGAAGCGTCAAAGTGGTAGTTGCGTAGCTGTCAATGGAGGGACAGAAATCACTCAGATTTCATCAAAAAGATCTTCATTTGTGTTCCAAAGATGAAGGAAAGTCTTACGGGTTTGGAACGACATGCGAGTAAATAATGACAGAATTTAAATTTTTGGGTGAAATATCCCTTTAAGTAATATTAATAATCACATTATTATTAAGTTAAAGTAGATCAGCTGATAGAGTTGGATAGTTGATAGAATAATACTAACACAGGGTTCCCACTCTTTTTTAGCGATCATTTTCCAGGACTTTTCCAGGACATTTTCAATTTTACTACGTCGAGAATAAAAGACAAGAATCACGCCCTAAAGTAATATATTACTCTCTAAGTCTTTAAAAGGCATACAGTTTATTGCCGTGACTTATAACATCAGTTTTTAATATGAGCTCTTAATCATACATTATGACTACTGAAGCTTGTTTACGCCACAGAATAAAAAATACAAAAGGTAATTGCAATTTTTAATCTCGTTATTCTGACTTTTTTTCTCGTAATTGCGAGTTATAAAGTCAGAAATGTGAGAAAAGTCAGTCTTTTTTTCCTCAGAATTGGACTTTATAACTCGTAATTACAACTTTATATCTCACAATTCTGAGAAAAGAAGTGAGAATTGCAAGATATAGGCTAAACTTACAACTGCAAGAAAAACATTTCAGAATTCGCAATTTTTACTTTATAACACACAATTGCGAGTTTATATCACGCAACTTTCTGCAACAAACGGTAATTGTTTTGGGCCAGTGATAAACTCTCCAGGACATTTTACATTTTCTCTAATTTTCCATGTGTTTCCAGGACTAGAACATTTGTCATAAATTTTCCAGGATGAGTGATGTTTGTTTAAAAAAGTGCATTTGTGTACATTAATGTATCCATCAACGCTGGAAAGCAAAGTTCCCTGAACATTCATCATCATGTGTCAAACTGCAGCTCATTAAACCCATCAGCAGAGGTGACAGCTGAACCACACGTCTGGAGAGCACATGTTCTCTGTGTTTGTGTGCATGCGTGTAGGTCTGAGTAAAGCGAGAAGCAGGTGTGTGTTTGAGTACCCCATAAGGCATGCAATAACTCTGACCCACCTTCTCCTCATGCTCAAAGTCGTAGTTGTCCTGAGCCATCTCCTCACTCGGCCGCTTGTGAACCAGTTTTCTGCACAGCAGCCACACGGACAGGCTTGCCATGAACATCCCGATATCCGGGAGGAAAACTCGGATACCATTGCCTGCATCTGCACCAATAACACTACAAATACACACAAAGAGAGAGAACAGATTAACACACAGTACAGTCACAGAGCCTTTTTTTTATGTATATTGACTACTGTTCCACATACTGTACATCTTTCTTTCACATGAACCTGTTACAGGTAATCGTGACTATAACAAACAAACTACCGCCGCCAGAATTCCTATTAAACCGCACGCCATCTGTGAGGGCGGAAAACATTTGTGAGAATGGCGTTTTCCAAACATTTTCCAGTTTGAGCTTCTTACACATCTGTTGTGTGCTAGAATACGTCGTTTTATATGCTTCCCCACCCAGTTCAATAAAATCTGCCTTGCACCATATTAAAAGAGTATAAATATTTCTCATAAAACACATACTGGGTTCTTCTGAAACTCACACACCAGGGAAATTAAGTCTTTCTCAAAGTGCTTAGTCTGTGTCAGGTTGATTTAGTCAAAACAGGTTTGAATGAAGGCGCCAGTGTTTTGTTGATCGGTTTCACCGTCGTTCAGACAATGAAGAGCAGTAATTCATGCCATTATTAAGTCTTAAAGGGAAACATATGGTGAACACAATAACCTCAGATGTATGGAATGATTAATGTGCTTATACAATATATAATCAGCCTTCCAGCAACACTAAATGTTGCTCCAGGTGCACTAAACCATTTATTATGCATGCATCTAAAAAATACAACAGCGACGCATGTCTCGAATGGAAGTAGACACTACAAAATGTGTTTGATACAGTCCAGGAGGAAAATTAGGTTTGAGTAAACAGCTCATTTTACAGTATTTGCACCAACCATACCAGCGTATCAATTAAAAAACAGTCAATTTATTTACTATTTTTGGTTTCTTTGCCTAAAGTGAATTTTATGCCAAACGGACTCAAATTAAACTTGTAATAATTGATTTAATGAGCTCATTGTTTCTGCCTAAATGAATACATGCTAGCTGCCTGATTTGCATTATCTTAGAACTGTACATTTTTGACAAATGGAGATTACTTTGACACAGTCACCTCTGATAACAGATTACTCTAAATTGTAATGTAGAAACATGCATTTTTGCCATAACTTTCATTTCCATATTGGTGGATCAGGATTATAAAATAAAATAGACACAAATTAAACTCTTTTGCTGTCTTGTTTCATGCACAAACATGCAGTGATTGTTTTCAGATTGTAAATTGTATTATGTTCGAATTCTGGGTACGATTTTGGATTGGATTCAATACAATTCAGACAAAAAAAATCAGGTTAAATCAGTAATTCTATAATATAAATACTTCTCACACATAAGAACAATTTATTTTTAAAACTGCCTTTAACAACTATTTTTAACTATTTGTAAAAAAAAAAAAAAAAAAGAATATTATAAACAGTATTGTAACTACTTTTTTTATTTAAAATGTCAAAAATAAAAGGAAATCCCACACACTATCAATGCTTGCAGAAAATATCAAAAACTTTTTATTAGCAACGTTCCGGTCTCATGACCTTCATCAGGCATATACGGTATGTTTTTGGATTTGGTCATCCTCTTTCCCACGCACCTATCTATTACCAACAGGTGTGCGATGGTAATTGTGTATTCATTTATTTAAAATGTAACATTTTGAATTTTGTTTTATTTTTGTGCTTTCCTGAAGCTCAAACTGTAGAGCAATCATGCATTCGATTGTAGCGACATTAATATTCTTAAACGGATATGGTTTTATTGTGGGTCTGTACAGCTGCGGTTAACCATGAAATTGTGCCTCAAAGTGATCAAAATCGTCAAATGTTGTGCACCCCTTCCAATTGACAATTCCTACTGACCTGCAACATAATCCAAGGGGGTTAAGAGATCTCTGCCTCTTTCGCCAACATTTTTGCTTGTAACAATACATTTCTAAATCAACCTGCATCAACTCCATTGTGCTCATGTGATTGACTCAGTGGGCCGCTATGTCACAGATAAATGCCTTCGCTCAACTAACAGGTCAATTAGGAGCATAAACAGTTTACAGCTGAACTTCCTGCCACTTATGCTGAATTGAGCCATCCGACCAGCGCTGCTTGGAAAAAGGTGCATGTCGAGATTCCCGCACTCAGGAAACCGCACTTAATAGAATCACAGTCAGGCCAGTGCACACAAACATCAAGGTAGGCTTTGAAAAATTGGGCTGTCAACAGTGGGTCAGGTTTAATTGGGTTTAGTGTTCATCATGGAAAACGGCTGGTTTGGAGGGTGAAGTTTGGAGCCGCGCTGCTGGACGGCAGACTGTGTAAGTGGAGCGTAATGTTATCTGTCTCTGTTTGCTGAAGTACTTAAAAACACTTAAAAACTCATCCCTCGAGTGTGTGTGCAAGATTACACGCTTTTAAGGGATTTTGCAAACAAGTGATAACAAGTGATATCCTTACAGTACTGTAGCAGAAAACCATTCTTATGGCAATTACTTTAGGCTGTACAACTCAAAATTTTAATCATTAAGTAGGTCATATTAATTTTGAAATACTTATCAAATTATTTCAAAGTCTCTTATGTTCATCAAGGCTGCATTTATTTGGTCCAAAATACAGTAAAAACTGTAATATTGTGAAATATTACTACAATTTAAAATAACTGTTTTCTAAGTAAATATATGTTCAAATGTAATTTATTCCTGTGATCAAAGCTGAATTTATCATCATTACTCCAGTCTTCAGTGTCACATGATCCTTCAGAAATCATTCTAATATGATGATTTGATACTCAAGAAACATTAATGATTATTATCAATGTAAAAAAAGAACGGCATTTATTTGAAATAGAATCTTTTGTAACATTATAAATGTCTTTAGTGTCACTTTTGATCAATTTAATGCATCCTTGCTGAATAAAAGTTTTTTTCTTCACATCTCACTTCAAACTTTTAAATGGTAGTGTATCACGGAAATTGACATTGTTTCTCATCCAATCACGTGACCCTGAAGACTGGAGTAATGATGCAAAACGTTTTCTATTTGAATATACTTTAATATACTTTAAAATAAAATAGCACAACTGTTTCCAACATTGATAATAAATCATCATATTAGAATGATTTCTGAAGGATCATGTGACACTGAAGACTGGAGTAATGATGCTGAAAATACAGCTTTGATCACAGAAATCAATTATATTTTAAAGTATAATCAAATAGAAAACCATTATTTTAAATTGTAATAATATTTCACAATATTACTGTTTTTTGCCGTATTTTTGATAAAATAAGTGCAGGCTTGATGAGCATTAAACATTAAAAATAGAAATGTTTCTAAAATTTTGACCGGTACTGTATATCAATATTACTGTTTTTACTGTATTTTGATCTTTTTTTTAAAAATACATTTTTAAAAATCCTACCAACCGCGAGCTGTTAAACAGCAGTGTAGCTTTAATTCAAATGAAAGTATAATAATTTAACATTAATGCCTTGAATGTGATAAATGGCAGTATGAACCACAATCTTGTTAAAGGTTTATATACTGTACACTCTAAAAAATGCTGGGTTAAAAACAACCCAAGTTGGGTTGAAAATGGACAAACCCAGCGATTGAGTTGTTTTAACCCAGCGGTTTGGTTAAATGTTTGCCCAACCTGCTGGGTAGTTTTACTTAACCCAACTATTGTTTAAAAATGACTGTATTGCTTGCTTAAAAGAATATGTTGGAAATTAACATTTATTAATATGTTTAAAAAACAACATTATTAATAAGTTTAATGAATAATAATTAAATAATAGACATGTATTAAATTGCTTATTAATAAATGTTCACCTTTTGATTGTTGGTGCCTCTATAATTATGTGTGTGATTTTTAATTTCCAACATATTTATTTTGGGTTCATTTTAAGCCAGCCATATAGTAATTTTTAAACAATAGTTGGAAAATAAAACTACCCAGCATGTTGGGCAAACATTTAACAACCGGCGGGTTAAAACAACCCAATCGCTTGGGTTGTTTTTAACACATCATTTTTTAGAGTGTACAACACAACATTTTTAATAATATAATAAGCAACATAAAGAGTGATAATGTAGCATATGACTGCTTATAATGTATCATTGCATAAAGTGTTTTTACATATTATTTTAAAAAGAAAGAGTATGCAGTAGATACTGTGTGTATTATGCGATCCCTTTCCCAACATAGCCAAATGACACAAAACTAGCATCAAAGTTCTGGTAGCAACAAATCCTTCTCTTTTCCCTTCAAAGCGTTCAATAAAAACTGAATCAATAATCTGGGATGATTTTGTAGAGCTTGTTGTAGGTTTAGTGTCAGCTATAAAAAAGGCCAAAAAGATTTTCCTTCATGCAGTAAAAACCTTTTCAATTAAAAACCTTTCACATTCACAACAGCAATGTGAGAGTTTGATAAACAGGCATGAAATGAAACATTCATAAAATGTTTCTCAGGCAATTTATAGGCTGGCGATTAAAATAAGTGCTTGGACTCACCTCTCGAAACCAATCTGTCGTATTGACTTCTCCCACACTGAACCTGGTAAATAGAAAAGATAAAGCTTTACTACCCATTGTATAGAATTTTCCAGCACACCGACTTTGAAAGTGCAGAGTGATTCGGCGATAACTACCAGCGCCGTGGGCTTTCATTAAACAATGACAAGAGCCAAGGTGAAGTTCTTTGTCAAACTGCAGGGTCACTGTAGGTCATTTCTGCTTTGAGGAAGATGGAATTAATGAGTCTAGAGATGATTAATGTGACGAGATGACACGCAATCTTTAAAAAGAGCAACCGCTCTTCTAACTTCAATTACCCTTTGCTCTTTCCTCTTTAATTTTATTTAGCTGATTTCTAAGTTGTATTAAAATAAAAACATTAAAATATTATATAAAATATTTAGGGGGGAAAAAAGAGACCCCTGCACTTTATGGGTTTATTTTGCAATAATGACCATAACTGGACAAAACAAGCCCGGATATTATGTGAAACCCATATCAACCATTTGCAATCAAATGTAAAATAAATAAATAAATCATTAAAAAAATAATAATAATAATAGTACAAAAACGAAATAAAAATAGATACATAAATAAATGAAATACATAAAAAGTCATATTGATATTAATACATTTATTTAAAAATATAACCATTTCAATATCAATCATTTTTTTATTTAACCAAAAAAAATCAATAAATATATATATATATACACACATACATAAAACGTTAACTGACACCAATATTTTTATATAATGAATACATTTATTTAACACACATATCAACTATTTTTATTCAACCAAATAATTTTTTTTATTTTTTATTAATTAATAAATAAATCATTAAAAAATAAATAAACAATTAAAATAACTTTAAAATAAAATAAATAATAAAATAAATAAACAAATAAATACATATCACATTAACTGATACAATATAGTCTTATTGATATTAATAATACAATTATTTAACACATACCAACCATTTTTTAATTCAACCAAATTAAAAAATATATATAAATAAATTAAATCATTGTAAAATAAATTAATAAAAACATTAACTGATACCAATATAGTCATGTTGATATAATTAATACATTTATTTAACACATATAATTAACCATTTTTATTCAACCAAATTTAAAATAAAACAATTAAAAATAACTTTAAAATAAAATACATAATTTAAAAAAATTAAATACATATAGGTCACATTAACTGATTCCAATAGTCAAATTGATATAATGAATACATTTATTTAACATTGGTATATTTTAAACTGTAGAGTTTACTACGGTAAAGGGGGTTTTAAGCACTCCACTTCATGTCTTGCCTAACAACACCTCTTAACCGTGGTAAAATCACCATAAAGAATAGCCTTTCGCTTTAGGTCTATTTGATTTCATTTTATTTTAAAAGGGACAATGCACATCAATTGACACAAGCACTTGCGTCTGACATCTGTAAAATCAGATCAGCTTCAGATGTGTCTGTATTATTTACAGTAATCACAAATCAATACGTCAGACTGTGTTCATAGCAAATTAGGAGAGTAATTATGTATTGAATGGCCTTAGAGACTG
The DNA here is from genome assembly GCA_039654625.1 of Rhinogobio ventralis. Lineage (NCBI taxonomy): Eukaryota > Metazoa > Chordata > Actinopteri > Cypriniformes > Gobionidae > Rhinogobio > Rhinogobio ventralis. The sequence continues at coordinate 3,353,555 of CM077200.1, read as the reverse complement.
AAGTGCTATTACAGACGGGACTCAATATCACACCGACACACTCTGTAGTGGATGTTCATTCAGATCACACCAATCTAACGTCGACAAACAAACCTACCGGGAAGAACGCAAATGTTATGAGTATCTATTTTTTAGAAAGAAAACGGAAAAACAACACACATCACTCAAGACAAATGGATGTCATTTCATTCCATTAAAGGAAGATCGAAACCTTTCAAACGTCACGGTCAAAATTCAACATAATCACCATCATTATGGCTAATGATAATGACGTGTTACGAGGTAGTTTGACACAAAGTGAGATATTGTGATAAAAGAAATCTAGCTGATAATGTGTTTCTTATATGATGGAGACCCGGGCAAACTGTATTGAGTTCAAATGTCACACCAGGACAGAACTAAAAAGAAAATGTCAAAATAAAACACAAATTTCCCAGCATATTAAATGTGGATTGCATTAAAAACTGCGGGATACACATCATGTATATTCATCCTTTGGTGTTTCTTTCAAGCTTCATTACTGGCATATTTGTTTTGCATACAATATTTCCAAAGCATCAATAAAACAATTAAGCCAGAACCTTGATGAAATGGTCATTTTGAGCTGGTTTTGAGGTTATAAATGTCTATATCTCAATCTAATGTTCCCCTTTGCCAGCTGTCAGAGAGAAGTTCATCTTAATTCAACTCTTCATTGGTCCATAATTCATGCCCTGCAGTACATTGATAAAGCATGGTCAGCAGAAGCGGTCAGTGGAGCAACGCAGGTCTGAGGTCAGTGACCCCTGGGCAAGGCTCTGTCCTCCTTTCTTCTTTATTCACAGTGTGAAAGACAGGAAGACTAAGAAGGATTGGGTTTCTTCTACTGATGTGTGACCAACTTGCTCAAAACTGTTCCTAACTTGCTAAGCTATTAAACAGAGAGTTCATGCAGCATGAAGGGCCTTTTCAGTCACACACTAAAGTCCATAAAGCTTATTGTCTGGGGTCTCTATGTGCTAAAAAAAAAAAATGTTTTACAGTCATATGCCATACGAGTGAATTTCATAAAAATGTCCAGGTCACATTTCACTCAAAAAACTAAAAAACTAAAAAAAAAACATAAAATAACATTAACTTTATTATAAAATATATTTTATTATATATAAAAAATTACATAAAATAAAAAATAAAAATGCATAAAATAAAATAAAAATTACATAAAATAAAATATAAAATAAATTAAAAAATATTTTATTATAAAATATATTTTATTATATATAAAAAACTAAACTAAAATAAAATAAATGCAGATCAAATTAACAAAATAAAATATATAATAAAATAAAATTTATTTTAATTATAAATATATTTTATTATATGTAAAAAACTAAATTAAAGTAAAATAAAATAAAAAAATAAAGATGCATAAAATACTTAAATAAAAAAATTAAATAAAATTAAGAAATAAAAGAAATTTAATTTAATTTCTAAAAATTAAAAGAAAAATCACAAATTTATAATTTATAAAATAATATATTTTTTATATTTTATGAAATGAAAATACATAAATACATAAAATAAAATATAATAATAAAAATAATTACATAATGGTTATTTTATCATTGTATTGCCAAAAATCTAAAATAAAAAATAAATAAAATCATGCCATGCCAGTAGATAGTAATAACTCTACTAGCAAAACTTTCTAGTCACCAACACCAACATATGCAATAACATGATCAATCGATGACACTTTAATATAGAGCATGAACCTATGGCAACCTCGATGAACTGTAAAATAAGAGAGTGTAACTTACAGTTGAACTCAGAATCGATAGTGTTTCCAGCCAGCAAACTGTGGATTGTGATTTGATAGACGATGTGGATGAAGAGGAAGCTCGTACTGCAGAAGCATAAAGACATCAGCAAGTGCCCCGTGTGGCCTGGAAGAGAAACAGCAACAGGAACAGCCATTAAGGGTCATTTTAGGACTTTTTTAAAGATCCCCAGGGAAGCTAAATTCAGATGGAACACAAATCGGCTTCTAGACATTACGCAAAGATCTTGAACAAAAAAGACGATGCATTCAAAGTTCAGAAATAACTAATGAAAAGATATTCAGAAATAACTAATTAAAATCACAATACAATCTACTAAATGAAACGGTGGATGTATATATGGATCCAGCTGCTTCACATGTGTTTTTATAAATTCGAGAAGATGCTAATGGAGCTTGTGTTACTGATTTCCCTCAGCAGAAGCGGTCTGTGTTGTTCTTACAAGACGAACAACAGCTAATTGTGAGAGCCTCTTTGTTTTAGCACTCTCAAATAGCATAACACCAAGGTCAAATGAAGTATTAAAGTATTTTTAGAGTGTTTTTCTCTACCAACAATCAATATTTTCCGATGCAGCGCAGGCCTGAGCATGGCTGTGCAGCCCATCACATGTAATGCTTCCTAATGGAGATCATTTTAGCCACAAGTGAGACATAATCGTAAGAATCCAGACGGTGAGAAGTGCTGCCAGATGCTAACTACTAGATTTGTCCTCGGCCTGGGATATGGCTTGTCCCGATTTGCTCTATAAAACACAGTGTGCAAAACAATTTGTGTTAATTTATCCCTAACAGAGGGAAGGGGTTGTTAGTTTATGTGTAACAAGCGGATCTCTGCCAAAAAAACCCATTCATGTCACATATTTCATCCCCATTCAATAAAAACATGCAAGAGAACGACAACAACAAGGTGAAAAACACTGCATCTCTCCTGACTGCCGTAAACTTTCAATTGACTCTGCAGTTTTTGCCACCTCTGCTTACTGTTAACAGCAACTTGAGGTTTTGTTTGGGGTCTGAAAGACTCCAGGAGGCCTTTAACCCTGTAAAGCCTGACATATGAAATAATAATCAGAAAAAAAATATTGTTTATTGAACTTCTAGAAAAAAATGGGGAGGAAAAGTTTGCATATGTGTGTATTATTTTATGCATCCAGCTTTTATGTCTCATATAGTATGATATAGTGAGAATATGGAGGATAAAAACAGCTCAATTTTATTCAGAGGCCCAAAAATATAGACTGGGTAAACCCAGCCTGATCTGCCGGCGATTTGATTTCGCCCTGCAACTCAGTCTGGAAACCTGTACATTCATTTCTACTGCTTCTGTTACACTTTTGCGGGAACCAATCACAGACTGGCTTATCCACCTGGCACGCTATTGGCGGGTTTAACACGATGACGGATAGAGAAGCGATGGGTCGTTGCCTGTTGATCACGCCTCTTGTGGTCTGATTGGTTGAAGGACTATCCAATTGTGTACAGAGTCATTTGAACTATGCTCGTTGATCACGCCTCTTATGCAGTAGAAAATACATAGCAGACTCCCCAGACCAATGTTCAATCTTAAATTGAGCTTGGTCTGGTGATAGCCAGGCAACCAAAAATATGCAATTTGGTGCAGATGCTGATATTTATATGGCCAAAAAGTAAGATAAAATTCTGATAGCTTGTAATGTAAATCAATTACATCTTTATAACAGTACAGACTACTGACATAAAATGCATATAAATATCTGCCAATGCATATAAATATTGTCACTCTATATCTGCCAATAATATTTCTTATGCTTCTAATGCTTAGTTTTATGATCAAAGGTCTGTATTTTTAAAGGGGACCTATTATACCCCTTTTTACAAGTCTTAAGTGTCTGTGAAATTTCAGGTCAAAATACCCCACAGATCATTTATTACACCATGTTGTAAATGCCCATTTTTGAGTGGAAGGAAAAACGTGCTGTTTTGGGGCGTGTGTCTTTCCAGAAGAGGGCGGAGCCTTTACAGCTCGTGACTCGGATAATCTGCCAAAAACTAAAACATCTGTTTGGTTTTGATTGTCATCTATATTCTGCTCACGCTCACGTGACATTGCAGTTCTTCATCATTATGAAAGTTTATTATCTGCATGCGTTTTAAAGCCATCTAAACTTCTGATATATGGTTTTCTGAGTGCACACACCTGAAGCACACAAACAGAAAGCTGGACGTCAGATGGAGCATCCTGTGAGTATTAAACTAAGTTCTCTTTCACGTCTTATTGCGCTTAAACTGTCAAATACACACAAGGTTGTGTCAAACAAAGTTCACATAAACACTGTCGGTTATGTCTGTGAACGTTAACAACAGAGAAAGAAATTGCATGTGTATATTAGATCTGTGTGTTAAAGTGAAAGCAGTGTAATATACAGTACCTACTGCAATATATGCTGTTAATATAAATCAAACAACAGAAGAAAACAAAATCACTCACTGCTCTGGACTGAATAACTTAGCTTTAATAAGAATACATTTCTCACTTGAACGCTGCTGTTAAATGCTCTGGCGAGGAGATAAACATGGCAAACTGTGCTCAGCTCACTGAGGGTGGGGTCTATGCTAATAAGGTGGAGTCTGTCAGTAGTCGTGGGCTAAGTAATGTGACGTCACATTGGAGCACATTCCTAAACGTCTCATTTTAAGACTTTGGGCCCTATTTAAACGATCTGAGCACATGGTCTGAAGCGCATGGTGCAGGTTCACTTAGGGCGTGTCCAAATCCACTTTTGCTAGTTTCATGACGGAAAAAATGGTCAGCATGCCCGGCGCATGGTCCAAAAGGGTTGTCCCTAGTCTCTTAATGAGACATGGAGACCAAATGAAACCAATCAGAGTCTCATCTCCCATTCCCTTTAAAAGCCAGTTGCTCTTGCACCATGGCGGATTTGCTATTTACATGAAGGAATATAGACCCTCAACCTGACTAGTCAGTTTAAATACATGTGTATTGCCACGATTGGTTAAATAAGTAGCCAATTTTATTCATTATTACTGCAAATAGGTAATTCTGATACATGCAATGACTATCCATTATGACATGTAGGCATTTTTATCTTTATGTACACAATAATAATCTTTAACATTGTAATTTACATATGTGCTACATTACTAACGCGCCCTTTAAATAGGACAAAAAATACTGTGCTATTGACTTTAGAGCAGGTTTTTGCTGGTCAATGGCGCAGTCGTTTTCAGTTCCTCAAAATAGCAACGCGCAAACAATGCTCCTGAACACACCTGGTTTTCAGACCAGCAGCCCATGGGTGAACAGATGGGCGCCAGTGCATTTGCTATTTAAACAATGTGGAGCTGGATAACTGCGTCGGGCTGAAACTAGCAAAAAACACTGGCGTCGCGCCTGTGGTTGCATTGTGCCGGGTGTATGATAGGGCCTATTGTTTCAGATTTATGGGGAAAATAACAAACGGAGTGGATGGGTTTTTACCACAATAGGGTGGTTGTGTACACACACACACTGCAGACATAAATATGTTTAAAAACAATATAAAAGTGAATTTTGCATAATAGGTCCCCTTTAAAACATATAAAGCAATGCAATTCAAAGATGACTGAGAGATGAACAAATAAACCTTTCTCAAAAACCTTATGATCATATGTGATACTCACATTTTTGAACATGATTTTTCTTTAAAATGGATAATCAAGTTAACCTAAGTTGCTTCAGTCCAGTACGTGTTCATCTTTAAATATTACTAACAATATAAAAGTTATTCTTACATTTACTTTATAAAAATCACTAAAGACTTCACAGCAAAAAGACACATGAACTGAAGGTTTTTACAATTATAATAAAAGGCCTTTTACTTGCTAAAAAAGTCTAAACTATTAATCAGACGACAGGTGGCATGTAGGAGATTGTGTGCGCACATCTGGCTGCAGCCTGCAGATTGGGGCGGGGCGGGGCTGCATGTGTCGCCCCGCCCCATACCTACTCTGATTGGTTCCATCATCTTTCATAGGCATACATGATAGAAAATGTGTTCATATTTGCAGTTGGTGTAGGAAGGAGTGTCATTTAAAAAACTGGAAAAGCTGTGCAGTTTCATAGAAACAAAAAAACATTAGCCTGTAACTTGCAATGTCCCTGAAATTACTGTTTTGCTAAATTAAGCTGGGCTTTAGGCTAACGCACAGACGACCCCGCAACATTTTAAAAAATTGCTTTATTATCCACAGCAGGAGGGTCACCCGAAGACCCAACTGGCTGAGGTGTCTGAGCACCAGGTCCCTGTGTTCGCACAACTGATCCCTGGACAGTGCTAGAATGAGCCAGTCGTCGAGATGAAAATGCGAACGCCCTGTTCTCTCATGGGCACAAGGTAAAGGCTCCGATTCAAACTCGCAGGTCCAAGATAGGCCATAACCCACTGGTTTTCTTGGGTACAATGAAGTATGGGCTGTAGAAGCCTGTCTTCATATCAGCTGGAGGGACCGGCTCTATCGCTTCCTTTGCCAGTAGGACTGCGACCTCCACACGCAGGACATGGGCATCTGCGGCGTTCAACGAAGTGAAGCGGATGCCCATGAACCTGGGGGGACGCCGGGCGAACTGAATCGCATAGCCGAGCCTGATGGTCCGAGTGAGCCAGCGAGACCGTACAAGCGGGACCAACGGAACCACCGGCGTACCCACTGTGGGGCAGCGAAGTGGAATACAGGTACCGGGCTGGGGCTGCTGTCTCGTGGAGGTGGCCCGCAGTGGGGTGTGAGTGTGCTGTGCAACACTTACCTGATTCCACAAGTGGGCAGAGGGTACGCGAGAAGGCTTGGTTTGCGTCCTCGAACAGTCCACTGCTGTCCGCTGGCGAAGGAGGAGGATGAGTGTGGTCCGGCGTTGGACCGTCCACAGCTCTCCGAACCCCCTTAGGACCCAGAGATAGAGGAACACATTTTTTTTTTGTGAGAATTTGGGTACCACTGGTTGTGACACCAGCGGCAGAACAGAATTTTTGACTCAAAAGATTCTCTGCCTGGCCCTCCTCCAGGGAAGAGCAGCCCCGCCCATCTCCAGGTCACCCGTCTAAGAGGTGATGTTTCACCGACCGCTTAAACAGCAGTAGAGACGGGTGGCGTCGTCTTCCTGCGGCGGACACAGTAGAGCAGGCTGTGCCTTTTATTTATTTTTATTTATTTTTTCGCAGGGGACGACGCCTTTGACGACGAGCAGACTGAGAGGCGGCCCACGAGGCACTCTTGTGGTGCGTTGGGGGAAGCTCTTGATTGCCTCAGCCTGCTACCGACTGCAAAGAACTGCTGGGCCCAGTTCTCAACAGTGTCGCCGAAAAGGCCACCTTGTGAGATGGGAGCATTGAGAGAGTGTACTTTGACGACCACTCACACCTCAGCAAGGCAAGCCGGGGGGTGTTTCTGGACCACCGAGGTGGACATCGTCTGGCCGAGGGCCTGCGCTGTGACTTTGATCATGGTTAGTCAACATGCGCAGCTCAGAACTACCCTCGTGCATTAAAAGTGCAGGGCGGAGGTGGTCTGCGCACAGCCACCCCACCGTTGAGGGTAGTGAGAGAGGAAAACTTATGCAGTTTTGGCCCCCTTGGCGTTCCATATCTTTGGTGCCAAAGTAGTTCCATACTGCCAAGTTTTCCATGCACATCCGGGAAAGATCCCGGGAAAGCATGGCTGTTAACTCTGAATCTGATTCAGCAAAGCACACACCATTACAGTGGGCTCAGCATCATCCTCATTCCCAGAGCACAACAGCCCTCTCTCCGATGCAGCGATTGACATCTGATCCTTAGCTGGAGCCCTGAATTAAATGCTAGGTTCCTCCATAAGAAAGATCAGCAGTTCCATCCAGAAGCTGCACAGCTTGCAGTGCGCTAGAGGGGGAGGGGCCCTAGGGGGTTGGTTCCCCAAAGGAGAAGCCCTCCACTCCTCAGGTCACCCCAGCTATTTCACCGAAGTAGACCTCTCCTGTTGGCCACCAGGGAGGGCGCTACAACGGGAAATAAGCAAGGGGACAGCGCACCTAGAGCGCCGAGCGAGCGCTGGGTTGCCGTGACAACCCGCGCTGCAGCCCGTCAGCTCGACGGCACACGACACGCTGAGAAGTGAGAGGTCCCTCCAGGTTTCCCCGGCGGGCAGCTTTTGCTGATCTCCGCGGTCTTCCAGAGTGTCGAGCAGACCCGCGGCTGTGCTTTTACATACAAGCGGCGGCTGGCTAACAACAAAGGAGACTCAAGGTTCCCGGAGAAAGAAGAGTCGCGACCGGCGTACAGACGTGGTCATGTTCTCATTAGAAAACGTAAACCACCCACGAAAACCGCCTCAGCATGCATACGACCAGACATGTGAAACAGTGCTCCTGGCCGTCAGTGAGGACAGGAAACAACCGCATCCAGGAACACACAGATAGAATGTCATCTTTAAAAAGACGCAAGCTCTATCTGTCTAGTTCTTCTAGGGAAACTGCACTCCGCGGTGCTGAAGCACACAGGGGGATAGTCGCTGCGACACAGACAAGGAAAATGTAAACCTGTCAAGCGCGCTCTCTCTCTCATAGAAGGCGATCTCTTACCAGCCATGAAAACGGCTTTTCAGCGCTCTTAACAGTGCACCGAACCAGCTGTGAGAACAGCCTTTTGTTTTTGCTCAAAACAAATTAGAAAAAGAAAGAGAGAAAATCAACCCGCTGAAGTGCCGTCACTCCAACACCAAACGAGGAGAGGTCCACCCGAAGAGCTTGACTCGTTATAATGTTAACACATGCTTTGTAGAGAGTGATTTCAGGACAAACCATCCACCACTCGGCTCCGAAGCAAAAAGCTAATTTGATGCAAGCACCTGTGCCTCATTTATACCCACACGGAGTGGCATGAGCAGCTGGTGCAATCATTGTATGCCAATGTGCATTGGCTCGTTTAGTTACACTCGAAGTAGATTGGCTCTGGCTAGCGAGATTCCTATTCGTCGATACTCCGACGTGGCGTCGAGAATGACCCGACTGAATGGGAACTAAATGACACTGCAATAGGATGTGTCTGCCGTGTTATTTTTGCGTGTATGAAGCTTTCATTTTCTTCACTACATTGCAAAGCATTATATCAGACTTTTTGCTACACTTTATTTCAGAAAAACAATCTGTTCCTCGTTATTTTAAAGTGACTTTTTATTTGTACCTGCCATGATTCTGAAACATCGCGCCTGGAGTCTGTTGCTATAGTAATGAACGCAACTTTCACTCGCATCTGACAATAGATGCACCTCCCTAAATAAGCAATGTTTTACTTCTGTTTCCGTTTCAGGTGCGGCCAAAATTAGATTGGAAAATGTTACATTTAGTAACGTGTCAATTAGTCTACCCTCTGAAATTGCTCATCGACATGGCATCCTCAATGGATCCATCTCCGGCGTGATGACTCCGATATTTCGAATATTCCTATTTAATAATTGTTTAATTGACACGCCATCCTCAATAAACCCGGTGTGATGCCTCCGATCTTTCGAATAATCCGATCTAATATTACTTCTGACCTATAAGGCTGCCAAAATAATAAACATACACTGTTTGTTAATTGGCCAGAGGAGAACTGACACCCCGACTGAGCCTGGTTTCTCCCAAGGTTTATTTTTCTCCATTAGGACACCTGATGGAGTTTTGGTTCCTTGCCACTGTCGCCTTTGGCTTGCTCAGTTGGGGACACTAAATTTTCTAATAAATATCCAAATAAATTTAATTACTAAACTAAATTATATCAACTACATTACTTGAATATATATGATAATTGAAATGAACTGATGACATCACCGTTTTCTCCAGAGCGGCTGTACAGCCGAATCAAATTCTGTTCATTATTTTCCTGTTTAACACTGTGAAGCTGCTTTGAAACAATCTGCATTGTGAAAAGCGCTATATAAATAAAGTTGAACTGACTTGACTTGACATTTTGACTAATTTTTTGTTCAAATTGTATCCTAAAATCACAGCCCCCGCGGCAACTTTATGAAGCAGGCTACATTAAATCGATATCTCCAAGACCCGTTTCGTGACCGAATCTTTTAAAACGATTCTTTTAAATCAACTGAATCACAATAAATAACATATGATTCATTTGTGAATTTCGACTGATCTAAAAGATTAAACTTGCAGTAGCAAACAACTCAATGACACGGACATAGCGAGTTAAAGGATTAGTTCACTTTAAAATGAAAATTTCCTGATAATTTATCTCATCCAAGATGTTCATGTCTTTCTTTCTTCAGTCGAAAAGAAATTACGTTCTTAAGGAAAGCATTCTAGGATTTTTCTCCACATAATGGACTTCAATGGCAACCAACGGTTGAAGGTCTAAATCAATGCAGTTTCAAAGGAAGGGCTTCAGAGGCTCTGCACGAGTTTTATCTAGCCAAACCATCTGTCATTTTCTAAAAAAAATAAACATTTATATACTTTTTAACCTAAATTGCTCATCTTGCGCTGCTCTGCGACACACCACGGATTGCGCAATCACGTCGGTAAGGTCACGCTAGACGTAGGCGGAAGTACCGCTCCAAGCGAACGTGAGAAGACAAATACAAACCTCCTTTAGCAAAAAAACTCCATCTCCAACTTCAAAATCATCCAGCATCATTGTTTAACCTTTTTTTGCTAAAGGGCGTTTGTATTAGTCTTCGCATGAGCGCTTTGTAAACACGGGGGCGGTACTTCTGCCTACGTCTACCGTGACCTTTCCGACGTGATTGTGCAATCCGTGGTGTGTGGCAGAGCAGCGCAAGATGAGCAATTTAGGTTAAAAGTATATCAATTTTTATATTTTTTTAGAAAATGACAGATGGTTTTGCTAGACAAGACCCTATTCCTATGTTTAAGTCTCAGAATCTCCTTCAAGAGCATTATGACATGAAGATTATCAAGACAAGATTATCAACAAACATCAAGATTATTGGCTCGATTCCACATACTAACACATTTTAAGGCTTCAATGCACTGTAACTTGCTAAAAGCATCCTTCAAATGTGTACATGTACTGTACCAGATAACAATCTCCTTCTGAAAAAGTGATTGCACACAGAAGTGAAGCTTTAATAACATCTGCCTACAGGGTTAAAACAACATGGAAGGATAATAAAAGGTTAACTTTGAAATTAGGTTTAATATTTTGTGACGTACAGCATTAGGGTCTGTGGGACCTCAAATATACAGTGCTTGATCATTATGGCATCAGACCAAGATGAATCAAGCCGAGAGAAATATGTCATTTTTTCTCCCTTATCTATATTCCCAACAACTGGAAGGGTCCACGCTTAACAGAACCTGACAGAAGACATCGATTCACCTCAATGTTTAGATAACATTACAGAAAAATACAGCCAATATCTCACAGCGTCAGACATCAGAGATACAACACTCGCCAAAACCAACGACTCAAATTCTTCTCCACTGACTAAAATAAACATTTTCAAGCTTAATAAACCAGTGGTTTTTGAGTAGAAATATTGCTTGAATCATATGATAAGATTTTAATTATGTATTATCCATATATGTATATAACATTATTATATTTAATGTTTTTGAAAGAAGTCTCTGCTCATCAAGGCTGCATTTATTTGATCAAACAATACAAAAAAAAATTAATATTATTACCATTTGAAATAATGGTTTTCTATTTGATTATACTTTAAAATATAGTTTATTCCTGTGATCAAAGCTGTATTTTC
>CM077200.1:3159504-3337004 GCA_039654625.1 Rhinogobio ventralis | reverse complement strand
CCTAAAGGATTATTAGGAACACCTGTTCAATTTCTCATTAATGCAATTATCTAATCAATCAATCACATGGCAGTTGCTTCAATGCATTTAGGGGTGTGGTCCTGGTCAAGACAATCTCCTGAACTCCAAACTGAATGTCAGAATGGGAAAGAAAGGTGATTTAAGCAATTTTGAGCGTGGCATGGTTGTTGGTGCCAGACGGGCTGGTCTGAGTATTTCACAATCTGCTCAGTTACTGGGATTTTCTTTTTGTGAAGCCACAACACGCACAACCTTGAGGCGGATAGGCTACAACAGCAGAAGACCCCACCGGGTACCACTCATCTCCACTACAAATAGGACAAAGAGGCTACAATTTGCACGAGATCACCAAAATTGGACAGTTGAAGACTGGAAAAATGTTGCCTGGTCTGATGAGTCTCGATTTCTGTTGAGACATTCAGATGGTAGAGTCAGAATTTGGCGTAAACAGAATGAGAACATGGATCCATCATGCCTTGTTACCACTGTGCAGGGTGGTGGTGGTGGTGTAATGGTGTGGGGGATGTTTTCTTGGCACACTTTAGGCCCCTTAGTGCCAATTGGGCATCGTTTAAATGCCACGGCCTACCTGAGCATTGTTTCGGACCATGTCCATCCCTTTATGACCACCATGTACCCATCCTCTGATGGCTACTTCCAGCAGGATAATGCACCATGTCACAAAGCTCGAATCATTTCAAATTGGTTTCTTGAACATGACAATGAGTTCACTGTACTAAAATGGCCCCCACAGTCACCAGATCTCAACCCAATAGAGCATCTTTGGGATGTGGTGGAACGGGAGCTTCGTGCCCTGGATGTGCATCCCACAAATCTCCATCAACTGCAAGATGCTATCCTATCAATATGGGCCAACATTTCTAAAGAATGCTTTCAGCACCTTGTTAAATCAATGCCACGTAGAATTAAGACAGTTCTGAAGGCGAAAGGGGGTCAAACACAGTATTAGAATGGTGTTCCTAATAATCCTTTAGGTGAGTGTATATGATCGGTGATGATTGTCCCGCCTTTTGTTTTCGTGCGCGTTCTGGAAATTATGGCGTTCGTTAAAAATAAGTAAACAACTCAGCCATTTCCAGAGGGTCCGTGGACAGTAGTGGAGTATTTTTACTTTCTACTCAAGTAAATTTTCAAGTAGACTATATACTTTATCAGTGTTTGGAAAATTTTTACTTCACTACATTCTAAAGCATAATATATAATGTCATAGCTACTTTTTTAGTGCATTTCATAAATAAAAGTTGTTGTTTTTTTACCTTTAACTTTTAATTACATTAAAAAATATAGTACTTTCCTACTTGTACTCAAGTAAAATTTTAATTACTTTTTACAATATTTGATGCATTCTCTATTCTTTAGGGATTATTTTGGCCTGTAAAAGTATACAGTACAAAATGTTTTATGTAATCAAGTATTAAATGATATTCAATATTAAACGTAGTGCAGTAAAAAGTACAATATTATGTTTTGGAATAACACTGATAAAGTACATACTTGAAAAATAAAATTACTTGGAAAGTAAAAAATACTACTGTCCGCCCCATTTCACTTCTTTATTATGTCACGCAAAAATCAAACTTGAAATGGCCTTAAACATGATGACTGTGGGGTTTTAGTGAGCGATCAGCTAGGGGAAATTAAAGGTACATTTTCGTGTCTGTAACCAGTGTGTACAAGCTTGATGACTGCTGCAAATAAGTTGATTATTAAAAAAGAAAAGCTGAACATTAGTTCACAAATAATATATATTGTTTAAAATGTAATAAATGTAAAAGGAATAAATGTGACTAATGTAATTTATACATGGTTTTAATAAAATAGAACATTACATAGTGTAAAAATACAAAATAGAATAGTATTTGGTCTCTCTCTTTTTGATGTAATTTTTACTGTTTAAACAGGAAAAGTGTAACATAAATTTACATTTGATATATATAAAAAAGTGAGGACTTTGCCTCCTCATTTTAAAACACCACCGCACACCACTGATATGCAGTATATATATTTAATTATATATGCATTGCACACACACACAAAGTTGTATATACATACAGTATGTATACAATTGTATGTGTGTGTGAGTGTGAGAGATGCACAGTATAGTAATGCAAGTAGTAAGTAAGAGTATAGCAAGTATAGTAAGAGTAATTAACTATCAACTATGTGCAACAGAGGTACTATAATTTGGAGTCTGTTAAAATATTGAGCATTTGACAGAAAAACTGCTCTGCCATTGGTTCAGGCGGACAGCAGACACAGTGGTGCAAGAGAGATAAGTGTAGGACCACTAAACACAGAGATGGAGGCCATTAAACTCAGTCTTATAGATTACAGCACAGACATTCATCCTGTTAATAAAACCAGTGGCACAGTGAATCCAGAGGAAAACACATGGTTAGACACGGGTTTAATCCGGATCACGTCACCTGAGGACGCTCACACACTTCAAACATTTTTGAAAAGTTGAAAACATGGCAGTGAGGTAAACACCACGCTGTAAAAAATCTAGTTTACAAGACAGGCCAAAATAATCCCTAAAGAATAGAGAATGCATCAAATATTGTAATTTTTGAACTTGTGTGTTTCATCTTCTGTACTAATTCATCACATACAGCACTGCACTGCACATACAAATACATCTAATCAGATATTTTCTTTTTAACATAATGCTTCTGACATGGACAGTTAACTTGAGATGATAATGAAAATGTGGCTAAATCAAAATCACTGCTTAATTCCTTCACAACGGTCATGTAATTCCTTCAGAGACAGTAGCAAAACCACACCGACCGCGTCCAAACCATGATCCATCTCAGGAATAATTGATGTTTCTCTAGAGCTGAAAGCCTTTTCAGAGGAGCTCAGAGTGACAGCATGTGAACGACACTTTACATTTTCTGATTTAAACCACAGACGTTTAGGAGAGACACTTCAATAGAATTCAACCTGTCCCTCAGTTTGCAAAAACAAACAAAATATGTATTTACAGTATTGAAATTATAATGAGGCAGGGTGTTGCACCGGTACACTGAAGAAAACAAGTGACTTAGAAACAATTTTCACAATTAATTACAAGAAACAGCAGATAGATAGATAGATGAGTGAGTCATTGAATCATTAACTCAAGAGATTCATTCAAAAACACTGATTCATCCAGTAATGAAACAAGTGAAGTCTTTATGAGTGATTCATTGAATCATTCACTCAAGAGATTCATTCAAAAACACTGATTCATCCAGTAATGAAACAAGTGAAGTCTTTATGAGTGAGTCATTGAATCATTCACTCAAGAGATTCATTCAAAAATGCTGATTCATCCAGTAATGAAACAAGTGAAGTCTTTATGAGTGAGTCATTGAATCATTCACTCAAGAGATTCATTCAAAAATGCTGATTCATCCAGTAATGAAACAAGTCTTTATGAGTGAGTCATTGAATCATTAACTCAAGAGATTCGTTCAAAAACACTGATTCATCCAGTAATGAAATAAGTGAAGTGAGTCATTGAACACTCTCAGAAAAAAAGGTACAAAAGCTGTCACTGTGGCGTTACCCTTTTAAATGCTATACCTTTGTAACTAAAGTGTACATATTAGTATTTTTTAAAAGTGTATACCATCCCAGTGACAGCTTTTGTACCTTTTTCTGAGAGTGAATCATTCAAGAGTTTGTAAAAAACAACTGATTAAAATTAATTGCATATGTTTTGTTAAATATAGGCCTACTGTTTTGTTGAACTGTCTATTCAGAATGGTGGGAGAATCTTGATCTCAGAGACGTAGTGCTGATGTCCGAACATGAGCGTTTAGTGTTCCTGTCCGTGCTCTGTTATGTTTCCAGCGGATGACCTTTGCTCAGTACTACTTCAGCCGAAAAAATAAAATCATCAAATATTAAAGGTGTTTACGATAATGGGCAGCCGATTCTTCTCCCCTCTGATGCCACATTATTAATTCATGCAGTTAAAACGACTTTCCAGCGATTAATGGAGATGCTCCACAGCTTGGCAATCGCGTTTGGAAGAAAAAAGAACGAAAAGACTTAGGCTGTCAAGAGATACATTACCATCTTATATAAGTGGATCTTATCTACCTATAGGAAGAATCCGACTGAGAGAAAGAGTGTGCGTCCGCGTGCATGTGTGAATTTCTGAGGGTTAATTATATATAAATAAGAGGAAATGTGAATATGGATTAATTCTGGGCAACCACAGATCCAATTAAAACCCTTAAACAGACTATAAAGCTTCTAGATTAATTTCATGATGGTAAAAGCGATGGTAAGTAACAACAGTGAGTCCAACATTGGGAAAAGGCATAAAACTATTGCAAATGAATTTTTTTTTTTAATTTGAATAAGATGTTTAAAACTAAAACAGCACAACACACTTCACACTGACCCTTCATACATTACTGTTATTTCACTGTTAAAAAAAAATGTGCTCAGTATTTTTTCTTGCTTTCCAGTACAAATATTTAAACATTCTTAAAGGTGCACTATGTAACTTTTCCGTCAGCTAGAGGTCGCCTATTCAAAACAAAGGCGTAGTTTGCTGACGCCTAGTTTGAGCGCAGAATCTTGAGACATGTGGTCTTCATATCACAGCCGGTGGGAAAGAATCGGGATAGGACTCGGGCAGAAATCATGTTCATGGATGCGATTTTTAACGTTACTGTAGTATGAAGCAGAGCAGACCCGAGTGTTGTGGGAGCGGAGCAAGGCTGCTGGAGCGATTGCGCAACACACGCCTCGCGAGCGGCGGGACTTTTATTATGCCACAGTCCCCAGCGCCATTTCCGCTTTTCCGGTCATGAGTATGCTTGCAACTCTGTTTATCATATTAGATACATTTGAGTGTGTTTAAAATGTTGTTATGACGTTACTCTGTGCGCTCGCTCGGCGGCTGCTATGACACTTGTTGCACACTGCAGTGAGAGTAAAGCGTTTCTGCTGAATAAAACCAGAAACCGAGAGTAACGCAGATATGACGCCATTGACAGGCGACACCCTTACACGTCCCGGTTCCTTGGTTGAAATAGCAATTTTCTCACGATTTACAAATAGTTGGAAACATTTGGGATATTGTAAGTACTCAACTGAACAAAATATATAACACTGGCTTAGTGGCTTTTGGATATTTTACTGAAAAAAAAGTTACATAGTGCACCTTTAAATCAACTTTTTTTTTTGAGAAGACATTTACTTGAGAAGCAAAATAATCTTGCTTTCCCTTTGAATTAAGTTTATTTTTCTGACCCCACTGGCAGATATTTGAGATAATGGCATAACATATTATTAGATAAACTATTTTAAAATATATATATATATATATATTTTTTTTTTGATATAAGTGTATATATTTTACATTAGTAGCATTATTTAGTAAATGTTTATTAAACATTGCATTTTCAATAACAATCTATGCATGAGTCCCATCTGTCAAGAACATACAGACAGAAATGATTTTACAATTGATATGCAGATGTCTAAAAATGAATAATACAATTATGGGGGGGAAATTAAAATGTTTAAATAATCATCAATATAAAGGGCCCTAAAGAGGCAATTGGAATCAATTGATTTAAAAAAATAAAACAAATAAAACAAACGTTCCATATGTTTTATGCAGAAGTCAATGGTGTCGAGTGTCTCTTTAAAACACTCTGAGGGGTTTCACTGTATCACTCTGTCAATAATCTATGGCAACAACTCATCAAACACTCATTATCAGATACACACCACAGAACATTCAACCAGCCACAATGAGCCAAATGACAGGAAAATATAGATCAAGTCAAACTGTGATTAATTAGATGGATTAATGTTCATTGAGCCTGGTATGATTTACATTAGATGATATTAAGATCAGGGATAAAACTGTCTGACAAAAATGGCATTACTCTATTAAAACAAAATGGACGCATGTTATTAACCACATTAAAACATTTAATAGAGAAACCAGAGAATTGTTTAATTATTGTAAAGTTTGTAAAATGCCACTTCTCTAATCAGAGCCAAAATCTCACTTAAAGGGGTCATGAATTGAGAAATCAAATTTTCCTTGAGCTTTTGACATATAAGAGGTCATCATACTATAAGAATATCCTGTACGTTTCAGAACTTGCTTTTATTGACTCCAGGCCCAGCAAACGACAGGTTTTTAAAGTGGGGATCTATGACGTCAAAGGAAGGCAAGCACTGCCTCTGCAGAAGAATATCAACGCCTACTTCATCACTGCCTGTTAAGCCCCGCCCACCGATTCGCGCATGACATGCAAAAGAATAGGTAGCCTAAGTAACATAGTGCAAAATATTGTGCAGTGCCTGGGCTCGATAATAATGCAACATGTAAGTAACTGTGTTAATTCTAATGCCTGATCTGAAATGTAATGATTCATGTAGACTACAGTCAGATGTTCTTTGTCTGTCAGTAAATCAAACCAGTGACTAAACTCAACTTGTGTTGTTTCTCTTAGTACTATGAAAATAATCTGTTATTTAACACTGATTAAATTCTATAAAGAAAGCGATCAAAGAAAGCTCCCTTTGCAATCGTTGGCAAGTGGTACTCACTGCAGAGTCAAATCACATTCAGCTCCTCCTCTTTGGAGATCCAATGGGGTGGAGGGATAGAGTTGTGGGTAGGGTTAGGGTGTGGTTCTAGCTCCACCCATTAGGCACAAATTACATTCGCCCCTCCTCTCTGGAGTTCTAGTGGGGAGGAGCTACATGTACGCTCACAGCAGCCAATCACAGCAGTGGGCATTTACACTGAAGTCTCACAGCAGCCAATCACAGCAGTGGGCGTTTACGCTGAAGTCTCACAGCAGCCAATCACAGCAGTGGGCGTTTACACTGAAGTCTCACAGCAGCCAATCACAGCAGTGGGCGTTTACACTGAAGTCTCACAGCAGCCAATCACAGCAGTGGGCGTTTACGCTGAAGTCTCACAGCAGCCAATCACAGCAGTGGGCGTTTACACTGAAGTCTCACAGCAGCCAATCACAGCAGTGGGCGTTTACGCTGAAGTCTCACAGCAGCCAATCACAGCAGTGGGCGTTTACACTGAAGTCTCACAGCAGCCAATCACAGCAGTGGGCCTTTACACTGAAGTCTCACAGCAGCCAATCACAGCAGTGGGCGTTTACACTGAAGTCTCACAGCAGCCAATCACAGCAGTGGGCGTTTACACTGAAGTCTCACAGCAGCCAATCACAGCAGTGGGCGTTTACACTGAAGTCTCACAGCGGCCAATCACAGCAGTGGGCGTTTACACTGAAGTCTCACAGCAGCCAATCACAGCAGTGGGCGTTTACACTGAAGTCTCACAGCAGCCAATCACAGCAGTGGGCGTTTACACTAAAGTCTAACTGGAGACACGCCCCTTTAAAGTAAGCATTCAGAGCAGAGGATAAAATCAGGGTAGGAAAAATGCCTTTTATTTATAAATTATGACAATTTTTGATGTAAAAAGCATTCTAACATTATAAGTGCACCCCAGGAAACACCATAAAACAATAAAACAACGCAGTTCATGACCCCTTTAAAGTAAAATAATGATTTTGTAAATGGAATTACGCATATGTTTAGTTGTCATAAGGTCTATATTTCAGCAACTTTAAGGTTTTGAGTCAAAAGTCTAATATGCAAATGATTATTTTCGCTAACACTTCATAAATAAAAACATGTTGTGATTTACGTCCTCAAAAACAGCATTAAAAATTAAATAAATTATTGCAATTTCTGAGCCAAAAACAATGATTTAACACCTTTCATTAATTGTTTTGTGATTTATAACTGTAAGAAAACACCTTAAATAGCCAACAATGGTTTTTAAAAGCAGATGTTTTTGAAAATGTCTTTTGTGTTTTTTTTTACATTAGAACAAAATGACATTAAAAAAATAAACCCTGAGAAATATTCACTGTCACTATATAAAAAGTGTGACAACTAGCCCCATTCTCTCCAATGTGCTTTTCTTAGACACTTTTCTTGTACTTTGGCTAAAAAAGCAAAAAATATAAAAATATATATATGATTACATAATATATGTGTGTCTACTGTGTATAGTTATTATGTATATATAAATACACACTCATTCATGTATATATTTAAGAAATATTTGCATGTATATACTGTATATATATATTTATATAATTTATATTATATATAAATATAACACATTTTTCTAAAATATATTCATGCATGTGTGTATTTATGTATATATAATTGTATACTCATATAAATTTATATTTAACTTTACATATATATATTTATTTATATTTATATTATATATTGATATATACATTGATTTAGTATTGCGACATTTTACAAAAATAATTTCTACCAAAAGTGGAAAGAACTAAAAAAAAAAAACTTAAGTTGCTGTCTTAAATTATTTTTAAGTAATCAGATTGGCTGTACGAGACATTTCAACTTAAATTCATTAAAGTGACTTAAAAAAGTTTAAATTGCTTAGATTAGTTTGATGAGTTAAAGTAATAAAAACATATGTTGCCATATGATTTATTGATATCATTTTTACAGTGAGTCTATTGATTTCGAGTGTATAGATGAAACAATTAAGTAAATGGCACACCACTAATGATGTACAGTGTTCCTTTCTGCACATTCAAACTTATTTTAACTTCCTTTAATTCACAAGTTAGCAGTTTTTACTCAAATCAAGCAGATGAAGAGCTGCAGGATCACCCGCACTTGCTGCGTAACGGAGACTCTGCGCCAAACCTTCCGGACAGGATCAAACAGTGAAACAAGTGTTGATGGAGACACTCACCTGCCGCCAGACACACCGGCAACAGCACTCTGAAGATCAGACCACACACAACCTCAGAAGCCATCGCTCTCAGATGTGAAGGAGGACGAACCGCAGCATCCAGCAGTCAGATGTCCTGGATCCGGGACGGGACGGCATCCTTCGAGCACCCTTACTCTGGATCCTCCATGCGCCCTGCATGTGTCACGAGGTGTAAACTTCCAGTTAAGGTCTCCCTTTGTGCAAATCAAACGCGTTAAAAGTCTGTCTCGAGTTGGTGATTCATCTAACTCATGCTGACATGAAGATGTGTTTCTGTACTGGTTTTCATCAGGATCTCCAGCGGCGCGTCTGCGCCAGTGCGCGCGTGAAATGCGTCCGAAAAACGCGTGTATCCTGAGAAAAATCGTAAGAATCACTTCGTATCCTGTGGCACTAGTGCGAAAACTGATCAGAGTTCTTTAGGAGCAAATAAACTCTCTCCGGAGTGACTTTTACGCGCTCATACTGAAGGTTGGCAGCATGACTTCCTCACTTCCATCTCCACACAGCGGCTCTGAAAGCCACAGGCATTCCGGTCAAAGACGAACGCCCGCTCATAAGTGATCCAGCTCGGATCCAATGAGAGGCCGCAGGAGGAGGGCCCTGTGGCCCCTGCGGGACGCTCCATTTGATTGCTGTTTTACTAGGAACTCATCATCATTACAACAGGGGCTTCTAGAACAGATTTTATCACGGCCATGCACTCTTTTTTAGCTGACTAAGTCCGCTAGGAAATAATATGAGCCTGTCGAATATATGGATTGATAGCATATTATATACAGTACTGGCCAAAAGTGATGTCCGGAGGGAATATTTGTTTTTAATGACCCTACAAGTTCGATTGAACTTAAAATTGTTTTTTATTTTCAAAAATGTTAAATATGAAGGAAGCACAAAATACTTATAGGTATTTATCTGACAAAATGATGTGGCAAAACAATGGGTAAACTAGCTAGGATATATGCAAAACAAAAATAAATGAAGCTCACCGGAAAAAGCATACATTGACTACAACATAATCAGTTATTAATACTTTCCCTCTTGTTTTTCCATGTTCATAATTTCACAGAAATTAATTTCATAAAATTGATTGTTCACAACTAAACTAGGTTTCATTTATTTTGTACTTTATTCCTAAACTTTGATTGTCTGAGCAGCATTCCACGTATACACGTATATTTAAAAGACATTCATATTTTTATTTAGCAAGTATGCATTAAATTGATCAAAAATACAGTAAAATATAATGTTGCAAAAAATATTTCAAATAAATGCTGTTCTTTTCTCAAAGAATCCTGAAAAAAATGTATCAAGGTTTGCACAAAAATATTAATCAGCACAACTGTTTTCAACATCGATAATAATCATAATCATGTGTCTTGCAAATCCTCATATTAGAATGATTTCTGAAGGGTCATGTGACACTGAAGACTGGAGTAATACAGCTTTGTGTGGAAACTTAAATAAAAAAGGCATAGCAACTTTTTATCGCACAATTATGGCTTTTCTTCCACAGAATTTCCTGCAGTGCAATTGCGAGTTACAAAGTCTGAATTATGAGATAAAGTCAATTCTGGGGGGGTGGAATCTGAATTGTGGAATAAAAATTGCAATTACATTTGTTAACAAGCTTCCACAGTTTTGTCATCAGGAATAAATATACATTTTAAAATATATTCAAATAGAAAACAGAAATAATATTTCACAATATTACTGTTTATACTGCATTTATGATCAAATAACTGCAGCCTTGGTGAGCAGAACACAAAAGCACTGAAAAATCATTCAAATAAATAAATACATTTTGTGCCACTTACCATAATAAAACAGTCCAAAAGTCTGAGAGTAGAATTTATCATTTAAAACTAAGAAACAGAGCATTTTATGATTTTGAAAAAATTATGACAAAATGAAGAATAATTTCAGATTGTGTTCTGTTTCTACAGTAGATCACTAATCAAGATAATACTAAATAACAACTGTCTCACTTTTGAACATTTAAATTGGGGGGAAAAAAAGTTTAAAACAATTGCTAAAATTATTCATAAATCATAAATTAATTGTATCAATCAATATCAGGTGTTAGTTGCTTTTAAAAAGCATTTGATCTTTTCTGGTGGCTGCTTCCCTATAGTGTAATAAACATCCATGTTGGTTTTTAACCAAAAAACACAAGCAGCTTTCTAGTTTAGGTTGGATTCCCCTGATGTCTGCTCCACCAGTGCTCCACAACTATTAACAGTGTTGGGGTAAAGCATTACAAGCAACATGAGTTCACTTTTTTTTTTTAAGTAACTAAGTAAAAAGTAACACATTAGTTTCAAGTAAGGCTGCACAATATATCGAAATATCGCGATATGCATATCGCGATATGCATATCGCAACGGCACGCAATATCTGAATGATTTTAATAGGCTACTTCAACATTGTGAAAAGTGTACCTTTTAGGTCGACGCATATAGCAGAGAATAGACTGGGCACACGACTGTTACTTATGTGACTTGCTTGACGTTAAAAAGAGTTGTTAAACGCAATAACTTGCGAAAAACAACTCCTTGCAGTCTCGCGCTGTCTGCTGTCTGACACACAAACCGAAACGTGAAAGCGTGCGATCCTTTCAGTTCTGTTTTGTGACTTGTTACACACTCAAACTGTCAAATACACACACAGTTATGTCAAAATGGAGTATTCCTGTGAACACAGTCGGTTATGCTTTAAGTGAACGATATCAGTTGGGGAAAGAGACCGAATGCGTGTCAATAGGATCCGTGCATTAGGTCTTAAAGTGACAGCCTGCTAATACAGTAAACCTGCCTCTGTCTGTCAAACAACAAAAGAAAGAGAGAACATCACTCAGTGCTCTTGACTGAATAACCTTTGTAGCTTTATTATGTATCAGTGTATATTTAATTCATGTGAAGACTACTGTTTTTAGTTCTTATTTTTAATAACAAAGATAAATTAAAATAACAAAAATAATCGCCCACCCCTAGTTCAGGTGTCTTTGTTTACCTGGATGTTCTTGATGTTAAGTTTTAGGCTGATATAACTATATATTACCAAGTCAATATTGGCATTACGTTTTTTGTTTGTTTACAATGATGTTAAAATTATACTGTCAGATTTGTGACATGAATTTTTACTAAAACAGTTGTAGCGATGCTTTCTTTTCCCAGAAAGAATGTGAAACACATAAATGGTATCATTCTCAGTTTTTTTATATAATTTAAATAGATTTTACACACTTAAAGCAATATCGTATCGCATATTGAATATCGCATTATTTAACAAAGTATTGCATATCGCATTTTTCTTCAATATCGCACAGCCTTAGTTTCAGGTTACTTTAAATTAGGCTATATACACTTAAATAAGTAACTGAAGTTACTTTGCTTTCCCATGTACTGACTGACAGCTCTCCTGTTGCCATGATGAGAGAAATCTGGAGTAAGTGCAGAGGTGTTGTGTGGACATGATGGGTATTGTAGTTAAATGTGAGCATGCATTTAATCTCACTTGCACAAAAACAGATTCAGTATGCCTCAAAATGAATAAAAACTGTGAAAAGCAAACTCATTTTTATAATTAAATATGTAAAAAACACAAATATACTGTATGCATTTAATCTCACTTTATTAACCAATGTCTTTGCTGCTGACCTTGGATGATCCAGTTCAACCATACTAAGCAAGATCATTTTAGTTACACTATGGGCCGTTGAATGCTTGAATCTGATTGGTTAACGAACGTTCTAAGATTTTCAGGGAAACTCACAGGCTAAAGTAGTTCTTGACCGCATCACAGTTCCATATCTCTCCGCCAAATTGTTTCAGTTATTTCAAAGGTCCTTACAGCCGACAACAGCAAAAGAACCAAAAACACACGTTTTTTGCCACAAAATTGCGTTTTATTATGTATGGACAACTCAAAAGCACACACACACACACACACACACACACACACAGTACGGACACACACTCGCACAGAAACGTGTCATCAGCGCTGCTCTGATGAGTTTATCAGTAAAATAGTTTAATAGCAACTTAAAAGCTACATGACATTTCTCACTAGCGAGGTAATAACGGCGCTGTTCTTGAAGCAGATAAACTTACAGTTTCACTATTAGTAGAGACGCTGCTGCCGAACACTGAGAGACGCACAGACTCATTCACACACACTTAATCTCTCTCTCTCCATCTCTCTCTCTCTCATAACTACATTAATAACTGCATTAGTCTGCTATCAATGGCTCAAGGAAGCTCTAAAATGACGTTTTTGAATTAGCAACGGAGGCTTGGGATGAGATGCGTAAGAAATTAGTCCTGCACACAAGAGCGTTTAAAGGACAAACCTGATAAATGTCATGAAATACAACATCTGGATAATATTTTGAAGTGTGGTAACTGTAGTATAAGCGGAATAATTGACAGGTCATTGAATTATTGAAAAATAATGCACACCCGAGGTGTAAGTAACGTAAAAGTAATGTAATATTACTTTCAATAAAAAGTAACTACAATTAGTTACTTTTCAAAGGTAGTAAGGCAACATTGCAATGCATTACTTTTAAAAGTAATTTCCCCCAACACTGAGTATTAAAGCTGTGCCAAACCACCCTGCTGTTCCCTCCTCATGCAAGCTGGCCGTCGGTCTGTGATCTAATGCTGCAGGTGAGACATCAATAGTCCATTTGTCTGACATTGTGTTTGTTCATTAATGGTGTTGATTATAGGAGATCTGAGAGCAGGTCTCTCATGCTCTTTAAAAACTGTACATCAACTCTCGGCCTCAGGATGGCATCAAAATTTTAACACAAAGCACTTACACCGGATCAAACTTCCTGGATGTTTAATTCCTTGGCTCTCATAAGCAGCTAATAATAGAATAATGTCTATAATCCATATACTTAGTGGTCTGCATTTATTAGCCTTTACATATACACACAGATGAACATTTAGAGATGAAATATTATAGGCTTAAATATTGAAACCAGCAGTACCCTCATGCTGGTTTTGCAATGTTTTCTGTGAAAAATCCTCACTCCTAAGAAATCCTCCTTCATCATGTTTGGCACTATAAACTCCACACATCCTTACAGTGGGAAGAATGAAGAAACACATCAAATAAAGTCACTTTTTAATTCAGAGTGGATCATAATCTTGTGTATTGGCGAATATAAAAGTGCTTGTAAAAGGTCTGTAAACTGCATTTTATGATACAAGTCAGTAATAAATATTACATAATGTTGAACATTATTTAAATGTCCATTCATACACAGTAAAAAACGTTGGGTTATTTTCTTAACCCAACCTTTGGGCTACACATATATTATTTTTAACCCAACATTATTAAGTGAGTAAATGTCAAACGTTCTTTAATAGTTTTTATCAAGAACAACATTTGGCTACAGTTCTTGTGTTGCAAAATGTCTCTTTGGAAATGTATTTATTTTCATGAGTTTTTATTATTTTATATTATTACTAGTTCAAATAACAATTTTCTATGTGAATTTATGTTAAAATGTAATTTATTCCTGTGATCAAAGCTGTATTTTCAGCATCATTACTCCAGTCTTCAGCGTCACATAATCCTTCAGAAATCATTCTAATATGAAGATTGGTTGATTATTGTCAATGTTGAAAACAGTTTTTGCTGCTTCATATTTTTGTGGAAACAATTATTATAACTATATTGGGTAGTTTTTGTGTTACCCAGATCCTGGGTCAGACGTAACAACCCAGTGTTTGGGTAGTTTTTGTGTTACCCAGATCCTGGGTCAGATGTAACAACCCAGTGTTTGGGTAGATTTTGTGTTACCCAGATCCTGGGTCAGACGTAACAACCCAGTGTTTGGGTAGTTTTTGTGTTACACAGATCCTGGGTCAGACGTAACAACCCAGGGGTTGGGTAGTTTTTGTGTTACCCAGATCCTGGGTCAGACGTAACAACCCAGTGTTTGGGTAGTTTTTGTGTTACCCAGATCCTGGGTCAGATGTAACAACCCAGTGTTTGGGTAGATTTTGTGTTACCCAGATCCTGGGTCAGACGTAACAACCCAGTGTTTGGGTAGTTTTTGTGTTACACAGATCCTGGGTCAGACGTAACAACCCAGGGGTTGGGTAGTTTTTGTGTTACCCAGATCCTGGGTCAGACGTAACAACCCAGTGTTTGGGTAGTTTTTGTGTTACCCAGATCCTGGGTCAGATGTAACAACCCAGTGTTTGGGTAGATTTTGTGTTACCCAGATCCTGGGTCAGACGTAACAACCCAGTGTTTGGGTAGTTTTTGTGTTACACAGATCCTGGGTCAGACGTAACAACCCAGGAGTTGGGTAGTTTTTGTGTTACCCAGATCCTGGGTCAGACGTAACAACCCAGTGTTTGGGTAGTTTTTGTGTTACCCAGATCCTGGGTCAGATGTAACAACCCAGTGTTTGGGTAGATTTTGTGTTACCCAGATCCTGGGTCAGACGTAACAACCCAGTGTTTGGGTAGTTTTTGTGTTACACAGATCCTGGGTCAGACGTAACAACCCAGGAGTTGGGTAGTTTTTGTGTTACCCAGATCCTGGGTCAGACGTAACAACCCAGTGTTTGGGTAGTTTTTGTGTTACCCAGATCCTGGGTCAGATGTAACAACCCAGTGTTTGGGTAGATTTTGTGTTACCCAGATCCTGGGTCAGACGTAACAACCCAGTGTTTGGGTAGTTTTTGTGTTACACAGATCCTGGGTCAGACGTAACAACCCAGGGGTTGGGTAGTTTTTGTGTTACCCAGATCCTGGGTCAGACGTAACAACCCAGTGTTTGGGTAGTTTTTGTGTTACACAGATCCTGGGTCAGACGCAAGCCTGCCGCACTCGTGTTGAAAACTGAAGCCAAAGCGTCTCGATCGCCCCCAGGTGGTTGGTCCCAGTATAGCTCATAACCCCCGCCCCTCCGTGTATGCTAATGGATGCTAGACAAACTAAACAATCAAATTACACTTCAAATAATTTTTTCCCAAAGATGGCGTCTGTCATTTTAGGCAGTTTTTATCACGGTGGTTTCATTTCAAGTGCTCGTTTTTTAAATAAGTTTGGTTCTAGTTAGTTATTTTTTTTATTAACAAAAGACAATATATTACAAAAATTACAGAGTACAAGACAATACATCTTAAATGTAACAAACACTTGGGTGGGGGGTGGGGGGGGGGGCTTAATGTAGATCTACCTAAAGACATTGAAAAGTTCTTGTGAAAGTGAAAAAAATTGCTACATTTTAACTGCTTTTTGCTTCATAGAAAATTGGATTGATTTAATATAATGCTCCATTTCTTTCTTGAATGATATAAAAGAGGGTTTTTTACAGGAACATTTACATTTGTGAACATGGAAGTTTGCCATTAAAAGAATAACGTATTATATAGACCTGAGTTCTCCAAAAGACCAAATAATAAATGTTTCCAAAACAACACAAATTGGTCATCAATGTTCTTTGTGATAAAATCACAAACATTTTGCCAGAACTGTCTTACAAATGGGAAGTGCCAAAATAAATGGACCACAGTTTCAGGGCTACTGTGCAGTTAAAATCAATATCACCTTTAAATTTTATGTTTCACTGGGTAAACCCTATGTATAATTTTAAATAACACCTCTTTGACTTTGTTTGTAATTAAATATTGATTAGGTATAAGCCAATCCTTTTCCCATACAGTAGAGTCTATAAAACAATTCCAATGTGAGTATATAAGGCAAAGACACAATGTTTCTTTGAGAAAACTCTCTTATAGACCTGTTTTGTGAGTTAAGGGAAAAACTGATATTACCGAAGTTTGAAAGAATATGGGAGGGGATAAAGTTCCAAATGGAGTTAGGATTTGACTAAGCCAATTCACTTTAAATGTATTATTTAGCGTTTCAAAATCCAAAACATTTAGGCCGACATTTTCATATTAATTCATAATAATTGTTTTCTTTATGTAATGTATTTTGTTTTTTTTCATATAAAGTCGAACAATATTTTATCTCTTTACATTATTTTTTATTAAGATGTAAAGCCATTGCTGCATAAGTTAGTCTAGAAATACCCTCAGCCTTTGTAATGAAAACTCTGCATTGATTTAATTTCCTTTTAGTTTTTTCAATAATAGGATTGAAATTTAGTAAACATCATCTTCTGCATCTTCTGAACATGACACAAGCTCCGGCACCGTTCACGGTGGAAACAGGACAACAGAGAGTCTGAGACTGGACGATTACACGTGAAAAGGTAAATTTTTACTTCTAATATTTGTTAAACGAGCTTAAATGTTGGCAAAATGTATTAAAAACTATATAAAATATGCTTTACTGTAAAATATCAAAAATAAAGAAATTATCATGCAAACCAGTAGTTGTGTGGAGTAGGCCTATTTAAAAAAAAGTCTAGAGGATTAAGTTAATCCGTAAACATTCATTCATGTATGAAGTAAAGATTTGTATTATTCTTTATTATAGTACAAACGAATCGACCCATTATGCTGGGTTAAATAAACAACACAATTTATGGGTAAAATTAACCCAACATGTGTTCTGTCCTATATTTACCCAGCCCTTGGGTTAAAAACTACCCAAAGTCTGTTGTTTTTAACCCAGTGTATAAATGTCTTTTCTGTCACTTTTGATCAATTTAATGCATTTTTGCTGAATAAAAGTATTAATTTCTTAACCCCCCAAATGCATGTGCATCAAAGCTTCATGACATTTTCAAAAAAATCTAAGTATGATATGCTAAACACGATGTCTAACAACTATAATGTCTGTTAACATTCAAGTTAGTCTAGTATAAAGTGTTATGATGGAATTTATAGGATCATTAGGGAATATATCAGCAATTCTTTGATGTCCAGAGAATTTCACATGCAACGTTGGCTCAACAAACCAGTTTGACAAGCGTCTCTCCTCCTTCAAAGTGAAGCAAAAGAACAACAATCACGTCTAAGTGGCTCGCAGCTAATCAATACCCAGCGAAAGGAAGCCATTGATCAATATCTATAGTTTTTACGATTGTTCTTTAAAGGTGGAGACTCCATGACGAACAGATGTCAGGAAACATTGGCCTCATATCCATAATTCATCGAAGAGGATGAGTTAAACTAAAAGAAACGTCTTTTCTGATGCATGTCCAGCCAAAAACATGAGTGGAGATCATCTTGATTATCCACCGACATTTCAATTATGCATAAACATAAACGTGATTGATTACACAGATCTCGTTTAATGCTCAGCAAATGTTTGCTTGATTGTCCATCAAAAAAACCTCTGCATCCTGATTGATGGTTGGATCATAAAACAATGCCAGGTGACCTTGCGCTCTTTTGCTTGACATCAACCATAAACAAACTTCCAACAGCCACATGAATATAAAAAGAAAGCATTTGTGACATGGCATAAATCCACACGCACAGCTTCTGACTTATGACATCCATTAAGTTTAACAAATTTGCATGAATTAAGTTTAACTTGAAATGGCTAAACCTAAAACAGAAATAAAAATGAATAAAAACTATTCAGACATTATGACAAAACGTAATAAAAATGACAAAAACACAACAAAATTAGCAACACTCAGAACAGTGTTATTATAGTTACTTGAAATAGAATAATTATTAATAATAATAATATGTTTTATTTATAGTGCCTTTCCAAAGCTCAAGGTCAAGAAAATAACACATACAGCATCAAACATAAGCATCATTATAGTACATATGTAACCCCTCCTGTTCGTACCACCCGCTCCAAGCGGACTCAAACCTGGGTCCGCCGGCATGATAGTCGGACGCTCTAACAAGGAGGCTAAAGGCTCTAGCTTCAGTTGCTAGAGCATCTCTTGAGATCAGAGGAGTGAGGTTTTACTCGCACAGCGACTACTAGCTGGCCTCCGTTACACATACGTATATACACATACAACTAAACAGAGAAGGGTTGGAAATACTGTAAGAAAAGATACGTTTTTAGTTTTGAATGAGGCTATAGTAGCAGTGTCACGCAGAGCTACAGCACTGAATGATCTACCACCCATTGTTGAAAGACAAAAACCAGGTACAATTAAAGCTGCAAGCAGCGATGAAAGGGCCCTCGCACACGGGAGCACCGCCATCCGGTGAATAGTGGGCGACATGCATTTAAGCCGGTAAATATAGGAGAAATATGGCAAAGTCACTACAATGTGCCACATTTCCTGCTGACAGCAGGTGGCGCTTTGACTATAACTGAATATTGGCGTGTAGATGTCTTCAGGCCAGGACTCTAATAAAACATGTGAAGTCTGGGGTAGATCGGACATTGTATGTCCGAGTTACAACAATTTCATGTGTCATGCCGAAACAACGAACTTTGTGAGGTCGCCACGGACACGCCCTTCAGTGAAAACTGAAGATCTTCACAGTTTAACATCACCAAGGCCTTAAGATTAGACTGACCAAACATGATGTTGTTCTGGTTAAATTTCAATGAGGAGTTAATCACAGTGTAAAGCATGACATTTCCTGTTGCCTGCAGGTGGCGCTATGACTGTCACTGAATATTGGCGTGTAGATGTGTTCAGGTCCGGACTCTTATCAAACATGTGAAGTTTGGGGCAGATCGGACATTGTATGTCCGAGTTACAACAACTTCCTGTTTCATGGCGAAACATCGAACTTTGTCAGGCCGCCATGGACACGCGCTTCAGCGAAAACTCAAGATCTTCGCAATTTAACGTCGCAAAGGCCTTTAGATTAGACTGTGCAAATATGATGGTGATCTGATTAAATCTCTAGGAGGAGTTGATTAAAGTACAATGTCTGGAAATGGCAAAATTTGCAACAATTTTGCAAAGAACATTCAAAATATCTCACTTCCTGTTGGTTTTCAGATTTCGTACCAGGAGACTTTTTTGTAGGTATTGGGCTGTTACATGTGTCTCCTGAATTTCAAACCTGTACGTGAAACGTAGCGGGAGGGGCACTTCGTTGAAATTTTGTAGGTGCCGCTATCGAGTCATTTTGCCACGCCTAATTCTGAAACTCATAACAGACATAAATGTTCACCACTTCTGACGTGTGTGCAAAGTTTCATGAGTTTTCGAGCATGTTTAGGCCATCAAAAATGCGATTCATTTGGGAGAAGAAGAAGAATAGGCTGAGCAATTCCAATAGGGTCCTCACACCATCGGTGCTCGGGCCCTAATAAGCAGTTTTAAGTCAGATGCGAGAGAACGAGGAGGAGAATAATAGTGCAGAAGACCATTGTTAGCAGATAATTTGATACTGAATGCGGACAGAAACAGCAGGGCTCGACAATAAGGACTGCCCTATGGTCAAAGACACTCGGGCCAGTTGACGGAACTGTCCCCTGCCCGCTCGGGCCAGTGCTGCATCTTCACTGGTAATTTTCGCATTTGTAATTTCTGCCTATTTAAATATTCAAGTGCACATAGACGAGAAAGTGCGCGCGCCTCTTGGTTCTCGCGTGGCGCAGCAACACTAGCCGAATATTCATACAAACTCTTGTCGAGTAGCATCGTAAACATAGTCGGTTATGTCTTTTAAATGAACGTAAACATGACAATATGCGTTTTTGATCCTTTTCATGGCCCACAGAATATCTTCTGAACATGCAATATATCAAAACAAAGAACAGACCCTCTGTTTTATTCTAGCTTCATCCATTATTATTTTTTTATCAATATTTGAATGTGGGTAAGATTCATGAAAAAAGCAACATTTTGTGTTGAGCAAACGTTTTTGTCAAAGACAGCATCAGAACGATGATCAAACACAGATGTCCATCGACACCCCAACGCTTCACAGTCCTATAGCTCGTCCTGATCCGATATTTCATTCAATAACACAGCCGTTTTGATTTAGATGCTGTATATTATGCGGGGTGGTTTATATATTTACTTTGCTAACTAAGCAATCAGTCGTTCAACCAGTTATCACCAAAAAAATTAAAAATAACCCATCAATGTTCGAAGTTGACGTGATTACAGTAACCTCTGTGCTTTAACAATTAGCCTAGACAGGAGGAGAATTGATGGATAGCATACGTGTTTTTGCCAGTTAATTCCTGTAAATTCCAAAAAAACAAGTAATATTTGTTTACAAAATGTAATATAGTAGGACGAAAAGAGTTAGCCTATATTACTTAAGTCAGCCAGTTAAATAAATGTAGGCTATTAAATCGTGCAGTAAGTATTTGACAGATTTTAGTGTGCATCAATATTATAAAACTATACCGTTAGTAAACATAGTTAAATGAAATGCCCATTTAAAAAGGTGTGTTAAAAATCAGCCAGAAGCTAACCCCAGTGATGTGATTATATAACACTGACCTATTGTTTTTACCAATGAATTGGTTTACACAAATACTTTTTTTTTTTTTTTGTGGCTAAAATGTTGCATGAACCAGTATTGTTATTAATATTATTATTATTAAATGTAGATAAATAACACATAAGTTCAGTACACTGACAATATTTTCATTCAATTAGAAGTTGCAAGCATGTTGTTTTAGAATTAATTTATTGGTTGTAATTGTTTCAAGGAATAATCCTTTCAAAACATTTCTTTAGGCTATATGTGATGTCAAAGCTTTCTTTATATTTGATGTCTCAAATTATTCACACTACGACCCACATTGCCATGTTTTGACACATGATGTCTTCCACATTACAGGTCATTTTCATGACAACAAGGAAAAAGAAAAAAGTGAATGAAGAACAGAACACAACTGATCAGCACAGACTTTCAAAGTATGTGGGTGAATACCATCAGGGCCTGTTGCTTTGCTGGCCTTAAGGCACTTTATCTGCTGACGAACCTCATTCTCATTAATAATAATTGCTGGACTGCAGTCCACATGAGCACTCTGTACAAGAGATTCTAATATCATTTCATGAGAAGCAGAAAAATCTAACTCAACAAACCTTGGAAAAAATGTATTTACCTCATTCACATCCAATCCAGATCAGCAAATACTGTTATTTTTAGTCTCCTAACCAGCAAGAGATTTCAAACCATTCGAAAGGCCCAATTATATACATATACACTACAAACGTTTGGAAACTGTAGCCTACTATTTTGATTGTTTTTGAAAGAAGTCTCTTCTGCTCATCAAGGCTGCATTTATGTTATTAAAAATACAAAAGAAAAGCTGTAATATTGTGAAATATTATTAAAATGTAAAATAACTGTTTTCTATTTGAATGTATTTTAAAATGTAATTTATTCCTGTGATCATCATTACTCCAGTCTTCAGCGTCACATGATCCTTCAGAAATCATTCTGATATGATTTGATGATCAAGAAACATTTCTGATTATTATCAATGTTGAAAACATTTGATGAATAGAAAGTTCAAAAGAACAGTATTTATCTGAAATAGAAAGCTTTTGTAACATTGTACTACCGTTCAAAAGTTTTGGGTCGGTAAGACATTTTTTGGGAAAGAACTTATAAAGAAATGAATACATTTATTCAGCAAGGATGCATTAGATTGATCAAGTGACAGTAAAGACATTTATATTTGATATATTTCAGATAAATGCTGTTCTTTTGAACTTTCTATTCATTAAATAATCCTGAAAAAAAACTGTTTTCAACATTGATAATAATAATAATCATAAATGTTTCTTGAGCAGCAAATCCTCATATCAGAATGATTTGTGAAGGATCATGTGACACTGAAGACTGGAGTAATGATGATAAATACAGCTTTGATCACAGAAATAAAATGCATTTTAAAATATATTCAAATAGAAAAAAGTTATTTTAAATTGTAAAGATATTTCACAATATTACTGTTTTTGCTGTATTTTGGATCAAATAAATGCAGCCCTGGTGAGCAGAAGAGACTTACAGTTTCCAAACTTTTGACTGGTAGTACATATCCAGGCGTTTATCCACACATACGATATTCAGACGCAAAGTAAAAAATATACTTTCTCACATACGTCGCCGACGCGCACTTTGAGAACAGCTCCGACACGTAACCGTGACGTCTAATGTCTCATATCTTACGTCTGACGCCTGAATACTATGGGATTTTGGCCAGACGGCTGGCGAGAACACGTTAGTTCTCCTCTCAGTTTGCTTAGCAATCATCAAATTTTGTATAATCCACCCCTCATAGTTTATTGCTGATGATCGCACTATTTTTCATATGCATCTGCTTTTGAGATCGCTCGTTTCTGCTTCTTCTTCGCCTGTGTTTTGATCAGGAGATTCTGTACTCATTCAGGAGATGGCAGGGAAGCATTTTCTCCTTTTATACAGTCTATGGTTTTCTCATAAAAGACGAGATAACAAAAGACAGAAAAAAATCACTCACTGCTCTTGACTGAATAACTTTAATAAGGGTTAATCTATATTTACACAGTGAAGACTGCAGTTATATTTTACATTTGATTACTATTTCTGTACCTGAAAATCTAGTTTAGACCTACATGAAAAAACAGAAAAGAACTGTTTTTCATTTGTATGTTTGTTGTATTATTCTGTTGTATTTATTTGTGCTGTTGCTCGTAATAATTATTTAATTTCAGACAAATATTTAAAATGTATATGAGTTAGGCTTTTTGGACATTATTTATTAAGGTTACATGGATTTAAAACAACAAAAACAACAACTAGGCCTATTTTATTTTATTTATTACTTTTTTTGTGGTGGGGCCAGGAAAATTTTTGGCAGGGCAAGTAAAAATTTGAACCATTGGCCTGACCGGGCCAGTAGAAAAAATTCTTAGCGCTGAGCCCTGTACAGGTAGCCAATGTAGATTATAGAGCAAAGGGGTAATGTGATCAGATTTCTTGACTTGATTGATTGACTCTGGCAGCAGAGTTTTGAACATATTTTAATCTAGTGATTGTTTTAGTGGGCAGCCCAATAAGAACTGCATTACAGTAGTTGAGACGAGAGGTTATTAAAGCATTAATTTGAGTTTCGGTATCTTTAGTGCTGTGAGCCGGTCGCAGTCGGGCAATATTACGAAGGTGGTAGAATGCAGTCTTGGTAATAGAACATATATGAGGTTGAAATGTAAGCGATGAATCAAATGTTACACCCAGATTTTTAACAGTGTAAGATGGAATTAATGTGGCCCCATCAATAGATTCAGACTTTGTTAAAAGGGATGGTGGACCAAAAACAATAACCTCAGTTTTATCATTATTACATTTAAGGAAGTTTCTATATAACCAGATTATAATATAAGCAATACTGGTATTCAATGAGTCCAGGGGAAGAGCAGAGATGTAAATGTGCAAGTCATCAGCATAACAATGATAGCTGAGACCATGACTACAGATAATGTGACCAAGAGGTAACAAATAAATACTGAACAGAATACTGGTCCAAGAACAGAGCCTTGAGGGACACCCTGAGAGAGAGAGAGAGAGAGAGAGAGAGAGAGAACACAGAGAAGATTTGAAGTTAATAGTAATAAAAAATTGTCTATCAGTAAGATATGAAATAAACCAAGATAAAGCATACCCGTGATACTGATAGTTGATAGCCGAGAGGTAAGTATGAGATACAGTGTCAAAGATGTTAGGTCAAGCATGATGAGATTGAGAAGAGTAAGAAAACCAGAATCAGCAGACATTAGCTTGTATCTGAGAGGCAACTACTTTTTCAAGCAGCTTTGCAACAAAAGGAAGATTAGATATAGGTCTGAAATTGTTCATCCCAGGTTTCTTTAAAATAGGAGTGACCACAGCTTTTTTTAATGGTAGCGGGACAGACCCAGAAGGAAAAGAACAGTTGATCAGATGAGATTACAGATAGGCAGTTTTTAAGAAGTGAGGAAGGCGCTGGATCTAACTGAGTTTGAGCAATTAGGTCATTAACAGAAGATGGACTGGAGTAGAGGATGTATTTTATGGGCTGAGGTGAGGACCAGTTAGAGGACACTTCTGATGAGTTTGCTGAAAATGTTTCATAGATTTTATCTTATTTACAAAAAAGTAGAGGAAGGAGTTGCAGAGGTCAATTGAGCCAGTAATAAGATGCGATGATGGGCTAATAAGTTTGTTAACAGTTAAAAAATTATGTCTTAGGTCGACTTTTAGCAGTGTTAATTATGTTAAAGTAATATTCTGTACGTGTGGCATTAAGAGCTGACTTGAATTTCAGCTGATGAGCACAGAAATCTAGATAATGCTCCTCCAGGCCACTTTTCCTTTAGGCAGCGGCCAAGTTTCTATTTTAACTAGATTCTATTGACACTAAGTGAAAATAGCATACTTTCTTAGCGATAATTGCTTTTTACACTAAGTGTAATAGCAACTAGATTCTATTGACACTAAGTGAAAATAGCATACTTTCTTAGCGATAATTGCTTTTTACACTAAGTGTAATAGCAACTAGATTCTATTTACACTGTGAAAATAATTCGTTAGGCACTTTATTTCCATTTTTAGAACATTTTCTTCATTTTTATTGAAAGTAAATGCCTTTCCGATGTGATATGTGATGGGAAAAGGGAGAAGAGCGAGCTCGGCAAAAGGCGGATTCGAACCCGGGTCGATTGCGTCAAAACCAAGATTCCTTGAGCCTTGTGCTTTACTGACTACACCACTGAAAACATCAGACTTTGTGCATCTTGTTTGTCTCAACCAGGCATTGTTAGGCGGAGCTAGTGCGAATAGCACTTGCCAACAAGGCAAGCTATTTGCACTTGGTGTAAATAGACACTCCGTTTCCTATATATCGGCGCTTGAGGCGCCTGCCAGTTTGTTTAAGCAGTCGGAGCTCAGGTTTGTAAGAGTTGTAAGTCTGAGAATGACAGAGGATCAACAGCTTTAACATTGCAATAATTTGTTTTGTTTAGAGCTTCAGGAAGACAAAAGTCAAATCTACCTGTTATCAGTTTATGATCAGAAATACCAGTTTGTGATCCAGAGACAGAGACATTATTAATGATCAAGCGTGTGACCACGGCAGTGAGTAGAAAAGTCTACATGTTGTACAAGACTGAAATTGTCCAAAATTAATGTAAGGTCACTGGCATTAGAACAGACAGAGTCAAAATGGATATTGAAATCACCAAGCAGCATAACATGAGGATACAAAGTGAGTAGTTCATTGAGTTTAGAGAAAAAAGAGACAGAGACTTAGGAGGATGATATATTAATATGAGTGGTGCGAGCAAGCCACGTATTCAAAAGATTTCACATTATGAAATAAAATATAAAAACTTATTTTTTCAGCTAGTTGCCATTACTAAAACTAAAATTGAAACAAGAATCAATTACTAAAACTGAAATAAAATTAATAAAAAAACTATTTTTTAAATTACAAAATGCAATAAAAATGACAAAAGCACAACAAAATTAGCAACACTCAGAACAGCGTTATTATAGTTACTTGAAATAAAATAAATGTTAACTAAAATAAAATATAAAAATTTATTTTTTCAGCTAGTTGCCATTACTTAAACTAAGATTAAATAAAAATGACTAAAACTGAAATAAAAATGAATTAAATAACTACACTCACCTAAAGGATTATTAGGAACACCTGTTCAATTTCTCATTAATGCAATTATCTAATCAACCAATCACATGGCAGTTGCTTCAATGCATTTAGGGGTGTGGTCCTGGTCAAGACAATCTCCTGAACTCCAAACTGAATGTCAGAATGGGAAAGAAAGGTGATTTAAGCAATTTTGAGCGTGGCATGGTTGTTGGTGCCAGACGGGCCGGTCTGAGTATTTCACAATCTGCTCAGTTACTGGGATTTTCACGCACAACCATTTCTAGAGTTTACAAAGAATGGTGTGAAAAGGGAAAAACATCCAGTATGCGGCAGTCCTGTGGGCGAAAATGCCTTGTTGATGCTAGAGGTCAGAGGAGAATGGGCCGACTGATTCAAGCTGATAGAAGAGCAACTTTGACTGAAATAACCACTCGTTACAACCGAGGTATGCAGCAAAGCATTTGTGAAGCCACAACACGCACAACCTTGAGGCGGATGGGCTACAACAGCAGAAGACCCCACCGTGTACCACTCATCTCCACTACAAATAGGAAAAAGAGGCTACAATTTGCACGAGCTCACCAGAATTGGACAGTTGAAGACTGGAAAAATGTTGCCTGGTCTGATGAGTCTCGATTTCTGTTGAGACATTCAGATGGTAGAGACAGAATTTGGCGTAAACAGAATGAGAACATGGATCCATCATGCCTTGTTACCACTGTGCAGGCTGGTGGTGGTGGTGTAATGGTGTGGGGGATGTTTTCTTGGCACACTTTAGGCCCCTTAGTGCCAATTGGGCATCGTTTAAATGCCACGGCCTACCTGAGCATTGTTTCTGACCATGTCCATCCCTTTATGACCACCATGTACCCATCCTCTGATGGCTACTTCCAGCAGGATAATGCACCATGTCACAAAGCTCGAATCATTTCAAATTGGTTTCTTGAACATGACAATGAGTTCACTGTACTAAAATGGCCCCCACAGTCACCAGATCTCAACCCAATAGAGCATCTTTGGGATGTGGTGGAACGGGAGCTTCGTGCCCTGGATGTGCATCCCACAAATCTCCATCAACTGCAAGATGCTATCCTATCAATATGGGCCAACATTTCTAAAGAATGCTTTCAGCACCTTGTTGAATCAATGCCACGTAGAATTAAGGCAGTTCTGAAGGCGAAAGGGGGTCAAACACAGTATTAGTATGGTGTTCCTAATAATCCTTTAGGTGAGTGTATATAGAGATATTTTTTAAATGACAAAATGCTTTGAAAAATGGCAAAAACAACAAATGATAAATGGAAAATATTAAAATATCATTAGTTAACTTTATTAGTTAGCATGAACTAACAATACTTCTAAAGCATTTATTAATCTTAATCTCCACATTTTTAAGATCAAATGTTGTATTAGTTAATGCTCTGTGAATTATGGTTAATAAATGCTGTAAAAATATATTGATCATTGTTAGTTAATGCATGAATGTTAACAAATGAGACCTGTAAAGTGTTACCATAAAAATTCTAAATATTAATAAAAACTATAATAGACTGAACACTAGCAACTCTACAGCATCATGGTGGCAAGTTTTACACACTTCATGTAAAAGAAAATAAGCTAGTGAAAAGCACAACTGGAAATATTGATAATTGATTCCTCTGTACTGGAATGACCAAAGCTCTGTGTGTCCATATGATCAACCAATCACAGCATGCTAAAACTGTGATGTCACCTCTTATGTACTGCAGTCTGCACAGCTTTACATTAGGCGTGGTGTTCCAGGTATCACTTTCTTCAGAGCATAATCATCCTCATTAGAGCCCTAAAACATTGATAACCTCTTAACCATGAATGACCATCTACCCTTAAAGCTCTGCATTATTAAACGCTCTTTAGCCATATACAATTAGAATTAGCATTCCAGAGGCTTTTAAGCTTCAAAGTTTGTCCATCACATGCTCAATAGGGAATATGGACATATGCTATTTTCTGTAAGATACTGTTACTGTGAATAAGAAAGAAATTAATACACAAACATTAGATAATATATTGAGAAAAATGCACAGAAAATCTATACACTGAAAAAAATATTTTTACCTCTTGTTCAAAATGCTTAATTAAAATGAGCTAAAGCAACACAATTGCTATATAGTTTGCCCTAACTTAATTTGATTGTGTTCAATCCACTTAAATATAAATCAAATTGAAGTTTACTTAATCCGTTTGTGTTGAGATTACATGAATGATTTGTGTTGCATTAACTGAAACTGGGCGGGGCTTGTTGGTTCCCAGCATGCTTTCCGTATGGCTAAATCAAGAGAGAGTAAATGTTGTTATTTTATAGGTAAAAGTGTTATTTTATGTATTTTTGAGCAAGATGAAAAAGGGGGAGACTTGGTTGTGTTTAATATTCAATTATGTTGGAATTATTAGAACAATTTAAATTACAGTGGGTTACCATTGTGGAGAAGAGTGGAGCATTTGCTTAGGCTGTGGATTGATACAGCTAATGTCATAACTGGTTTGCTGAAGGAGCTTTTAATGCTTAGCATTTAAGATGCTAATGTGTGCTATTACTAGCTAAAAGTTTGTCAACTAGCTAGTGCAGTATTATAATTCAATTGTGTAACATTAAAGTATATGAAATTGAAGTGGATGAATGAATATATGAAATTGAATGCCTGAATCATGTCGGGGAGCCAGATAAAATTCACTTTGAGACTACTTAATTGAGTCACTTAAAATGTATTCATTCCATGATGTTGAAGTTACATGAACAAATTATGTTTGTTTAACTTAATTGATTCATGTGGGATCGATGTAGACAATTAAATCATGTAAATCCAACACACTTTTCATTTCAGTGTACATATGAAATTATATGACTACTATATTATAGGGTACCCAGAAATTCACTGTAAAGAAAATTAGAATCACAACATTTCAGGCATTAGGGGATTTCATAACTGTAAATATAATAAAATAACTCCTTCCCCGCCATTGACAGAATTTTCCAGCTTTCTGTGTTTTCACTGTTATACGGTAGGGGGCACTATTACGGATCTTCTGAAAAAACAAAAAATCTCCTGATCAAAAAGCATTGCTTAGGCACATGTAAAATAACGCATTTATCAAAGATTAAACAGTATATAAAACAAAACTGCCTAACAATGCTGAATGAAATGTCGAAGCAGGAGGATTGTGAAGCTTTGGGGGTGTGGATGGACTTGGGCTGTGTCCTAAATTGCATACTTCCCTACTATATAGTAGACGAAAAACAGATGTCCGAATTCACAGTAGGGGAGAGTGGGGTAAGATGAGCCAGTGGGTAAGTTGACCCACCACCTTTATCTTGGCAACTGTACACTTTTATTGTCATGTGACCATATATACTATATTGCCAAAAATAGTGGGACACCCCTCCAAATCAATGAATTCAGGTGTTCCAATCACTT
This sequence comes from Rhinogobio ventralis, assembly GCA_039654625.1. Taxonomy (NCBI): domain Eukaryota; kingdom Metazoa; phylum Chordata; class Actinopteri; order Cypriniformes; family Gobionidae; genus Rhinogobio; species Rhinogobio ventralis. Next base: position 3,307,209 of record CM077200.1, on the reverse strand, counting down.
CCATGGCCACAGGTGTATAAAATCAAGCACTAGGCATGCAGACGCTTCTACAAACATTTGTGAAAGAATGGGTCTCTCTCAGAAGCTCAGTGAACTCAAGCGTGGTACCGTGATAGGTTGCCACCTGTGCAATAAGTCCATTTGTGAAATTTCCTCACTACTAAATATTCCAGTCAACTGTTAGTGGTATTATAACAAAGTAGAAGCAATTGGGAACAACAGCAACTCACAGAGCGGGGGCAACTCACGTAAAATCACAGAGCGGGGTCAGTGCATGCTGAGGTGCACAGTGCACAGAAGTCGGCAACTTTCCGCAGAGTCAATAGCTGCAGACCTCCAAACTTCGTGTGGCCTTCAGATTAGCTCAAGAACAGTGTGTAGAGAGCTTCATGAAATGGGTTTCCATGGCCGAGCAGCTCATCCAAGCCTTACATCACCAAGTGCAATGCAAAGCGTGGGATGCAGTGATGTAAGGCACGCCGCCACTGGACTCTAGAGCACTGGAGATGTGTTCCCTGGAGTGACCAATCACGCTTCTCTGTCTGGCAATCCGATGAATGAGTCTGGGTTTGGCGGTTGCCAGGAGAACGGTACTTGCCTGACTGCATTTTGTCAAGTGTAAAGTTTGGTGGAGGGGGGATTATGGTGTGGAAACTCTTAATGCTTCAGCATACCAAGACATTTTGGACAATTTCACGCTCCCAACTTTGTGGGAACAGTTTGGGGATGGCCCCTTCCTGTCCCAACATGACTGCGCACCAGTGCACAAAGCGTCGGTCCATAAAGACATGGATGAGCGAGTTTGGTGTGGAGGAACTTGACTGTCCTGACCTCAACCCGATAGAACACCTTTGGGATGAATTAGAGCGGAGACTGCGAGCCAGGCCTCAGACATCAGTGCCTGACCTCACAAATGCGCTTCTAGAAGAATGGTCAAAAATTCCCATAAACACACTCCTAAACCTTGTGGAAAGCCTTCCCAGAAGAGTTAAAGCTGTTATAGCTGCAAAGGGTGGGCCAACTCCATATTAAACCCTACAGATTAAGAATGAGATGTCATTAAAGTTCATGTGCATGTAAAGGCAGGCGTCCCAAAACTTTTAACAATATAGTGTATATATATATACAGCGTCTCTGAAACTAACCGAAGTGTCTGAAATCACATATTGAGTAGGTACTTATTTTTAATAAATACTTTGTGAACACTAACAAATTATATGTGTGTAGTATGAATGAAATTCAGACGTACTACATCCGCCATGTTGTCACTGTCATGTGACCTACAGCATCAGTTGTGTCGCTTCACTGTCATTCATCAATCCTCTCCTGTGGCCTCATGGGATAGTAAAGTGTCCATCGTATGCACGCTTCAGAATCACGCTGGGAGTAGTAGGTCATCCGGGTTCTTTTTCCCTACGCTTTTATGAGTACTGTGAATTCAGACACACTTCTTTTGTCACATTCTGTTTTTTTCGCCTACTATATAGTAGGAAAGTATGAGATGACATTGTACATGCTATGCATGATACACATGCTGCATACTGCAAAAAAAATAAAGTAGTATGCTAGTATGGCTTTGTGGGGCCTCCTTGATCTTAATGGAGGCTGTATTTCCTTCTGTTTCTCTCTGATCTCTGACAGAGTGGGAAAAACTCATCTCTTTGATAGAATCAGGAGATACACATGTATTTAATAGCTAATTGAACTGGAAGGATATAATGAACTGCAGGTGGAAGCAAGTCAAATTGAATCACAAGGCAATCTGAGTCCACAGATTATGCTGAGTTGACAAACTCTGATCATTAAACAACTTCCGACAGCCATGAGTATTGACGATAACTTAATTACATAAAAGTTAGATCAAGAAAAGACTCCAAACACACGTCATGATGAACTTCTCATTGACTTCTATTCTTCTTAAAAGCCATACAATTATTGTAGACAAACCTAAACCTTTACTCTAAACTTTGAATGTCTTAATGAAGATGGTTTTGGAAGCAAACAACACAAAGTTGAAAGACATCTGAGCGCCTGCTGTATATTGTTATCTGATTATAATGGCTACAGCCTAACCTCAACATGTTATTTGGGCCCCTTTAAAAAGCTTTTTCGCTACTCTTTCCAAGTCTTTTTAATAAGTTTTGCTGTAGTATTTCTGTATTTTCAGACTACATTTTTATTGAAACAATTAAACAGATGTGAACTTCACCCAAAATTACACCTATACAACATAATATACTAAATCCTTAAATTAAGAATGTATTTCAAAGCATGTTAGTGCCACCTGTTGCTGAGAATGAATCACTACAGCTGAACAACTTCAGTCCTTCAAAATTCTGTAAATTCTACTGTAAAGCACAAATTAAACTAAACAGGGGAACCAGGAGTTATTCTGGATAATACTGGATAATACTCTAGTGCTCTAAACATGAACCAGCACTGTGTATGCGCACATATTTAATCACGTCTTCTTCAAATGGAATATGAGGGAATACCCTCATGTTGTTCCAATGTACAGTACTGTGCAAAAGTCTTAGGCACGTTGGTATTTTCACACGAAAAATGTTTTTAAGCCAGTTATTTATATCTTTTACTGTAGTGTGTCAGTAGGAAATATCAGTTTACATTTCTAAACATTTTGCAATTAATTGTAATAATCCAGTGAGATTTTTTTTCTTTTTCTTTTAGCCTGTCACCACTCTCACCATCATCGAGTCTGTCTGTGATTACATGAAGAAACAGAAAAAACTGAGACAGTCTAAATCCAGAAGAACTGTGGCAACGTCTCCCAGACACTTAAGGAAACCTTCCTGCAAAACTACAGCACTGGGAAAAGTTTAGGCACTTGTCAGAATGCTTTAAAGTGAGAATGCTTTCAAAAATAATAACATAAATAGCTTTTATGTATGAATTAACTTCTATTAACTAAATCAAATCGATATTTGGGGTGACCACCCTTTGCGTTTAAAACGGCTTTTGTCACCTGCATCTGTTCCTACACCTATTCATGGAGTTTTGCAGGAAGGTTTCCTCAAGTGTCTGGGAGACGTTGCCTCAGTTCTTCTGGATTTAGCCTGTCTCAGTTTTTTCTGTTTCTTCATGTAATCACAGACAGACTCGATGATGGTGAGATCAGATCAGACCGGCTGCTGTCAGACTTCTTGTGCATAAAAAAAAAAAAAAAATCTCACTGGATTATTACAATTAATTGCAAAATGAATGTTTGGAAATGTAAACTGATATTTCCTACTGACACACTACAGTAAAAGATATAAATAACTGGCTTAAAAACATTTTTTGTGTGAAAATACCAACGTGCCTAAGACTTTTGCACAGTACTGTATGTAGTTTCTTTCTTCTGTTGACCACAAAAGAAGATATTTTGAAGAATGGTGGTATTTGACGGCACCCATTGACTTCCATAGTATTTTTATCCTATATGGAAATCAGTGGGTGCCGTCAAATGGTTACCAACATTCTTCAAAATATCTTCTTTTGTGTTCAGCAGCAGAAAGAATCTCATACAGGTTTGGAACAACATAAGGGTGAGTAAATGGCAATTATTTTCATTGATGGGTGAACGATATCATGTATCAGTGTCCTTATTTGCACATATTCCATTTGAAATATGAGCGCATACACGGTGCTTAGAGCACTAGAGTATATGAAATATGTCCATAAAAACTGTCTGTATATGAACTATATGATAACGTGTTGCGAGCGTTGTTTCACGCAGAAACCACTCTCATGCGCACGCATGTTGTTTGAATTATCCGCTGTAATGCAATCTCATGCACACTACATCGCATTGATTGGGTTAAAAGAGTTCATTCTCATTAATAAATGCAGAGACGTGCTCAGAACCGGCTGACGTAGAATCGTGCCGGTGTTGTGCCGAATTTCGACCCCCTGCCAAATTACCTCCCTCGTTAAAGTCACTACACAGTGAAAAATCAATCCGCAAAATAACAGAAAAAGTTCTCCCAGCTTATTACCTGGACATTGTCCAGTAATTTTACGGACATTTCCATTAACCCTAACATAGAACGCAGTGTTCAAAATTCAAAATACAGGTAAAACACCTGTAAAAAATAAATACGGAAAATTCTGTCAAATTAATACAGTACATTGTGCCCTATTTTTACGGATTTTTTTTAGAGTGTATCTGATTGCCTAATCCTAACCCCACCCCTAATCCTAAACCTACCAATAGAGGGTATGCACGTGACGTCACCGTCGGCTGGTGACTGAGGTTACGCCCACTGAGTGGCAAAAAGACTTAGCGGCAGCATTGGTTTTCATCGTGAATGCCACAAAAACACACACAAAACACATCTAAATGGAAAAGAGCTTTGAGATTGACTGTACGAATAGATTTGACAAGAAATCTGAGGTATATTTTTACAGACTGCCGAAAGCTACAGAGAAGAGAAGCAAATGGATCGCTGCAATTCACAGAAACAACTGGACTCCAGGCAGCCAAACGTGCATTTGCAGTTATCATTTTGTCTCAATATGTTGAATTTTGGTTTAGAAACATACACTATATATTGTATTGTTATATATTGTATTGATAACTCATGAATTGAATATTTACTATCTTATATTCTGATATATTTTTTTTAAATAAACACTGACATAAACTATACAAGTTTTAGGGCTGGGGTCCGTTCTTCGTACCTCGCTTAATACATCTGAGATGATTTGACAGATCCCAGATCTTATAATCGTGATAACTGATCTCTGGCTAATTTGGTTCTTCAAACGAATTTGCGGATTGGATTAAAATATCTGGATTAAGTTATCTAAGATTACTGCGCGTTCTTGTGTTCCCTGAAGAGGGCAGATGTATCGATACTCGAAACCACGATCAGCAATGCAGCGATTGGCTGGCGGCAAGACAGCAACGTAATGACATCATATAATTAAAAAAGCCACCTGGCAAAAAACGCACAAAAGCCCCACGAATTTCTGGACCTTTATAAAGAAACAGCCAAACGACCAAACCAACATAAAAGTTATAATAGATAAATGATAAATGTTTTTTAAAAAATGATTCCCAATAATTTATATTCACGATTTTATAGTATTTGTACACCCTTTACATTTTTATTTCAATGTTGTAATTAGCAATTCATTTAATTTTTAAGTCAGTTTGAAGCAGATTTGTTACGTGACAGTTTCTTAAGGGTCAAGATCAAATTATCTGTATCTCTTGCGCTGCATCAAGCCATCCCATAATATCTGTCATCACTCAAATTAATGCACGGCTCAGATTAACGTTACAGCATGTGTGTAAGACTCCAATAATATTATAAAGTAATTATTCCATCACAAATAAATCTCTCAATCAAGTGGCTGTGTCTATAGTATTATACACCTTTTACACAACATTATAATATTATTTTCAAATACATTTTTATATTATTATTATTTAAAAGTATTATTGCCACAGGTTCAGTAATGAACTATTGTAAAAAAGTTGCAGATTTTAAGTATCACCTCAAGATGCAATCTAATCCTGTTCACATGAAATAAACTGCTCCAGAGCAGGTTTAAGCTTCCGGACCTGTTGCTATGACAGCAAGTCCAGGATGAGCTTCAAAGAACCAAACAATCCAAGATCATGCAAAATCGTCAACAATCAAATCCGGCTAACTGAGTTAGCGACGTACGAAGAACGGACCCCTGGACGATATGAAACTATAGGCTATAGCTAACATTAATATGTTAGCGATATTTAGATGTTTACTTTTATTTAGACCTACCTATATTGTATTTATAAAGTGTTCACAGGCAAATTTGCTTTATTCCCCCGGCGTTGAAATCCGGTTCATATAAATGTCAGGATTCAGGAAACATGATTCCTGGCTGCATGTCAATATCCATGGATCACTGGATCTTTGGTTAGGAACACTACACTGTTTGTTAGGAACACTACACTCACCTAAAGGATTATTAGGAACACCTGTTCAATTTCTCATTAATGCAATTATCTAATCAACCAATCACATGGCAGTTGCTTCAGTGCATTTAGGGGTGTGGTCCTGGTCAAGACAATCTCCTGAACTCCAAACTGAATGTCAGAATGGGAAAGAAAGGTGATTTAAGCAATTTTGAGCGTGGCATGGTTGTTGGTGCCAGACGGGCCGGTCTGAGTATTTCACAATCTGCTCAGTTACTGGGATTTTCACGCACAACCATTTCTAGAGTTTACAAAGAATGGTGTGAAAAGGGAAAAACATCCAGTAGGCGGCAGTCCTGTGGGCGAAAATGCCTTGTTGATGCTAGAGGTCAGAGGAGAATGGGCCGACTGATTCAAGCTGATAGAAGAGCAACTTTGACTGAAATAACCACTCGTTACAACCGAGGTATGCAGCAAAGCATTTGTGAAGCCACAACACGCACAACCTTGAGGCGGATGGGCTACAACAGCAGAAGACCCCACCGGGTACCACTCATCTCCACTACAAATAGGAAAAAGAGGCTACAATTTGCACGAGCTCACCAAAATTGGACAGTTGAAGACTGGAAAAATGTTGCCTGGTCTGATGAGTCTCGATCTCTGTTGAGACATTCAGATGGTAGAGTCAGAATTTGGCGTAAACAGAATGAGAACATGGATCCATCATGCCTTGTTACCACTGTGCAGGCTGGTGGTGGTGGTGTAATGGTGTGGGGGATGTTTTCTTGGCACACTTTAGGCCCCTTAGTGCCAATTGGGCATTGTTTAAATGCCACGGCCTACCTGAGCATTGTTTCTGACCATGTCCATCCCTTTATGACCACCATGTACCCATCCTCTGATGGCTACTTCCAGCAGGATAATGCACCATGTCACAAAGCTCCAATCATTTCAAATTGGTTTCTTGAACATGACAATGAGTTCACTGTACTAAAATGGCCCCCACAGTCACCAGATCTCAACCCAATAGAGCATCTTTGGGATGTGGTGGAACGGGAGCTTCGTGCCCTGGATGTGCATCCCACAAATCTCCATCAACTGCAAGATGCTATCCTATCAATATGGGCCAACATTTCTAAAGAATGCTTTCAGCACCTTGTTGAATCAATGCCATGTAGAATTAAGGCAGTTCTGAAGGCAAAAGGGGGTCAAACACAGTATTAGTATGGTGTTCCTAATAATCCTTTAGGTGAGTGTATATCGAGTCCAACCTTTAGCTTAAACTGATAATCGTTTGTTTCAACATTTAATGCCATAATTATGACTTATGTCATAATTTAGCATTTGTATCCCATAAATATGACTTGCTATAATTATGACATAGTATGTCAATTTCGATTTATGTCATAATTAACAGTCAAAATTAGGATTTATCAAAGTATGATTTTTTTTTCATGTGGCAGAAATGCCCTTCCACACCATACAAATGTATAAATAATTGTCTGGACTTTCTCCCCGGTTCTGTAGAGGGCAGTACAACTGTTGTTTCGCTCTTTCTGAAGTGTCAAACTGATGTAAACATTCAACATGGCGTCCGGTGTGTTATGCTTTTCATTTCTGCTCGAACTGTTCGTGCACGCGACAGGATTCACTGAAGATTCACTGAACTATTCAGATACATGTTACAAACCAATGAAGGACCACAGACCATCATTCATAAAGTATGCAAACATTTAGCATATCTATGTTGTACTTAAAATAACAAACCTACACATCACTTACAAATCATATTCTGTCCATTTTAGAGCAATGGCAATATCCTGTACTTTAGGCTATACCATGGTAATACCATGTTCATGTGCCACAGTGATACCACCATGGAAATATCATCTTAATTGCATGTAACCTACCATGGTAATACCATGTTTTTGCATGTAAACCACACAAATATGGTAATCACACTGCAAAAACACAATTTTCACTAACACTAACATTCTTAAACCAAAATGCATTTACTTGAGAGGCAAAATGACAACTCTGGCTTTCTGAGTTTTGCTTAAAACAAGAAAAATATCTATCAAGAGAGTCAGAAAAATAGCTCTTATGCTCATCAAGCCTGCATTTTATTTGATCAAAAATACAGAAAAATACTATTATTATAAAATATATTATTACAATTTAAAATAATGGTTTTCTATTTGAATATACTTTAAAATATAATTTATTTCTGTGATGCAAAGCTGAATTTTCAGCATTATTACTCGTCTTCAGTCACATGATCCTTGATGAATAAGAAGAAAAAAAGAACAGCATTTATTTAAAATAGAAGTCTTTTGTAACAATATACACTACTGTTCAAAAGTTTGTCAGTGTTTATTTTTTTTTTAAAGAAATTAATACTTTTATTCAGCAAGGATGTATTAAATTAAAAAGTTATAGTAAAGATTTATATTATTAGAAAATATTTATGTTTTGCATAAATGCTATTCTTTTGAACCTTTTATTAATCAATAAATCCTGAAAAGGTATCACAGGTTCCTAAAAAATCGATCAAGCGGTCCAAGTACAAAAAAAAATTGTACATTTGTATTTGGTAGATAAGAGATCAATCATTATTGTGTTTGTTTGATAAAGACTCATTTCATGGTAAAATTCAACAAACGTGCATTACTTTTTTACTTTCATTTTTAACTCTTCAGGGAAAACCAATAAAGGAAAACATACGCCTAGAACACCTCCTAGTGGTCATTATATAAAACAATATTAAATATTGTTTAATAACTTATGCAACTCTGTAAAACACGGTGTGTATATGACTATATCCAGTCTTAGCTTGGGTTGAACATATTTAGTGTTGTGTGTTCGGGAAGCTGCAGTGACGGAAAAAATGACCATTTAAGATTGTGTTTAGACTATTAAGGAAATGTAATTTTGCCAAAGAACTTACTACTTTACGTTTATTTTTGTGTTGCTGAATGAAAAAGATTGCATGCGCAGTGGAGAAAATTGTGAAAATCGATGACACGTGTGTGTGTGTGTGTGTGTGTGTGTGTGTGAAAATGTTAAGAGGCTCATGGATTTACACCGATATTTAAGTTCTGCTTACCTAAAAAAGACAGGTCAGGATAGAAATTCATAGAAATTTCAGTTGAGTTAGAACCAAATACACGTGTTTTTTATTTGTGTTTTACTGGTATTTTAATCTTATACAATAACAGTACCCTTGTACCATCACATTATGTTTTGTAAGGGTAAAAGGAACTGCATTTAGGATGTGGCTATGGTATAATAAGAGTATGTTATAATTTTAGTTTAAATCAAAACTAAAAGGCACTAACTCTATTTTGACCTGATGTTTGCACTGTGTCTTCTTTTGTCATTTATTGAAGTGATATGACACTGGTGATGTAATAAAGGTAATATTTCATGCATGTTTTAGGACGTATCCCCGGCCTCATGAATATGTAAACGTGTCTGATCTCCCCGCCTCCTGGGACTGGCGTAACATTGATGGCAAAAACTATGTAAGCGTCACACGCAACCAACACATTCCGCAGTACTGCGGCTCATGCTGGGCCATGGGCTCCACCAGCGCACTCGCAGGTGAGAACACGACAACAGAGTACAGTAATATAGTGTACACTAGAGAGAAAAAAACACATATCTTGTGCTTTCATCCAAATTCAGATCGCATAAACATCAAGAGGAAAGGGGCGTGGCCTTCTGCTTACCTGTCTGTGCAGAATGTGATTGACTGTGGCGGGGCGGGGTCATGCTATGGAGGAGATCATATGGGCGTTTATGCATATGCAAATGAGCAGGGCATTCCCGATGAGACCTGCAATAATTATCAAGCTCGAAATCAAAGTAAGACAACAAACTCGAGTTCCTTACAACATTTAGATGCAAATGTAATATTAATGCAACTTGCATCAGAACATTTGTTCAAGTAGCAATTTAATTGCATTAATCATGCACTAATTACTCTTGTATATTATGCTCATTGTAAGAGTGAAGTACATTGCAAGGTGTGCCGGATTTATTCCTCTTTGACGTTTGTTTTGCAGAATGTGACTCATTTAATCAGTGTGGTACGTGCTCGTTCTTCGGTTCCTGCTCCATGATTAAAAACTACACCGTGTGGAAAGTCGGAGACTATGGAGACGTCTCAGGAAGAGACCGCATGAAGGCTGAGATCTACAAAAATGGGCCAATCAGGCAAGTTTTACACTCCAAATTTTAATTTTAAAATAAGTGAGCCACAAATGGCTTACTTTTGGGCCTCAGCTGCAGCAAAAGCAATACCATACAAAAGATAAAAGTATTTGGATGTTTAAAGTTGGTGCATTAATATAGAATTAAACTGGCTGCTATTTCAATCCAGCTATTTTAGAAGAGTTTTGAACATTGCTATCAGAATTTAGAATGTTTAGACTTTTTGATTTATAGTATTTTTAGGGTTTTATTTTTAAAATTGAATTCCGTGTGATGCGTCTCTTCAGCGAATGACATGTACACTGCCCGGCCAACAAAAAAGACACTGTTTGGATTTAAATATGCAAATATGCAGTCTATGATTGGATAATAATTGCAGTGATTATTATGTTTCTAGCATGTTATATGTTTGGCAGCAGTTCTTCTAACCCTAATTGATGGAGTGTGTAGCTTTTCATGTCAAGATTCATCAGGCTCAGATTGTGAAAGAATGGTTGGGAGGAGTATGAATAATAATTTTTACAGATGAATCGGCACCTCTGCTCATTTTATGATGTTGTGACAAGCAGGACGGTCGAGAGCTGTGAGAGAGCGGCGCGAGGCCGGTGGCGTGATTGCAGATGAGCGTCACCTGCGCGTCACACCGGTCTTGTATCTCTCACGGAGGAGCGACGAGATTTTATGTTTTGTTTAGTTTATGTTTTATGTGTGTGCGGCAGTTGTCCGTGAGGAGGCTGCCATTTTTACGTTCAGTTTGTGTTTATTTATTTATTAAAGTGATTGCATGTTCGCCGGTTCCCGCCTCCTTCTTCCCTGAACAAAGAATTGTGTTACATTGGTGCCGAAACCCAGGAGGAAGGAGGGACATGCTGTGGGAGAGGATTTGATGCGCAGGTGTTGCTCATCTGTAATCACGCCACCGGCCTCACGCCACTCTCTCATGGCTGTTGCCCGTCCTGCTTGTCACAGAGGTGTTTAGTCAACTAGGTGATTACATTGAAAATATACATAACTGAAAGAATCAATACACTGCTTCGAGCACTTTCGGTAATCAGTTCCGCTGTGATTAAGGTCTATAATGATCCAATCATAGACTCTTAAGTATTTGCCTATTTAATTCCAAACAGCGACTTTTTTTTTTTGGCCAGGCAGTCTACACCGATCAGGCATAACATTATGACCACTGACAGGTGAAGTGAATAACACTGATGATCTCTTCATCACGGCACCTGTTAGTGGGTGGGATATATTAGGCAGCAAGTGAACATTTTGTCCTCAAAGTTGATGTGTTAGAAGCAGGAAAAATGGGCAAGCATAAGGATTTGAGTGAGTTTGACAAGGGCCAAATTGTGATGGCTAGACGACTGGGTCAGAGCATCTCCAAAACTGCAGCTCTTGTGGGGTGTTCCCGGTCTGCAGTGGTCAGGATTTATCAAAAGTGCTCCAAGGAAGGAACAGTGGAGAACCGGAGACAGGGTCATGGGCGGACAAGGCTCAGTGATGCACATGGGGAGCGAAGGCTGGCCCGTGTGGTCCGATCAAACAGACGAGCTACTGTAGCTCAAATTGTTTAAGAAGTTAATGCTGCTTCTGACAGAAAGGTGTCAGAATACACAGTGCATCTCAGTTTGTTGTGTATGGGGCTGCATAGCCGCAGACCAGTCAGGGTGGCCATGCTGACCCCTGTCCACCGCCGAAAGCACCAACAGTGGCACGTGAGCATCAGAACTGGACCACGAAGCAATCGAAGAAGGTGGCCTGGTCTGATGAATCACGTGTAGACCATGTACACCCTTTCATGGAAATGGTATTCCCTGGTGTCTGTGGCTCTTTCAGCAGGATAATGCGCCCTGCCACAAAGCAAAAATGGTTCAGGAATGGTTTGAGGAGCACAACAACGAGTTTGAGGTGTTGACTTGGCCTCCAAATTCCCCAGATCTCAATCCAATCAAGCATCTGTGGGATGTGCTGAACAAACAAGTCCGATCCGATCCAGTTCACAACTTACAGGACTTAAAGGATCTGCTGCTAACATCTTGGTGCCAGATATCACAGCACACCTTCGGGGGTCTAGTGGAGTCCAGGCCTCGACGGGTCAGGGCTGTTTTGGCAGCAAAAGGGGGACCAACACAATATTAGGTCATAATGTTATGCCTGATCGGTGTGTATCTGACCCTAATCAGGAGAAGACATCTTCCCTGTGAAAAGAAAAGGTCATTAATCAAAACGCTGGTCACAGATATGATAGTTAAAGTAATAAATATGATGTCAGATAGGGTGAAAGGAAGTTAATTAGAACAGGATCCACTAGTTATCAAGACAGGAACAATCTGGTTCAAAGATAGTTATTAGGTCAATTTTAATTGATAATATAAGTTTGACTTTCAGATTTTGTCAATACGAATGAACTTTGCAGAAACGGTTTCTCTCTTTCTCTGTGTTGTAGCTGTACAATAATGGCCACTAAAGGCCTGGAGGCGTACGATGGAGGGGTTTTTGCAGAGTTTCACATTCTCTCTATTCCCAATCACATCATCTCAGTGGCGGGCTGGGGCGTCACGGAGGACGGGACCGAATACTGGATCGTCAGAAACTCCTGGGGCGAGTTCTGGGTTAGTAGAGTTACAGGACCTCCAAGGGCTTTGGTCTGACCTGTTTAGCTTTACAGCACTGAGGATTTAAGAAAAGAACATTCAAAAAAATTATTCTCTGATAAATGAAAATTCTGTCATTTTTTCATTCACCTGTGGAAGTATGATTACTTCATACTGTGCTGATTGTTCCTTTTCATGCATTTCATAAACCTTTTCTTGAAAATGCAATATGTATGTTAAGTATGGCTGTGATTAAGTGGTGTGTTTTATCTCTCATAGGGAGAGTCGGGCTGGGCCAGGATCGTCACCAGTGCATATAAGGGAGGGAAAGGCAACTGGTACAATCTCGCCATTGAGCACAACTGTGCGTATGGAGACCCAATCGTTACGTAGATCTGGAGCAACCATGTTGTTCATGAACTGGAACTGCCCTGGCATCACAGGATATGAACCTGTTGTTTATATTTGCTATTGTTATTTTTTTTAATGCAAACTAATTGTTTAGGATATAATTCATTGTTGTCATATCAAACATGGGAGATGTTTGCCATTTTAGAATTTTAAACTGAAATCTGTAAGAGTGTATGGAATTGAAAACAGAAATGATTGATAATATGCAATTAAGTCACACCATGCATGATGCAATTCACTTGATTATTTTATCACAGTTCACTAACATTTGCCAAATACTTCAAGAGTGGTAGAGTTTGGTAACAAATATTGCACATTTTAAATCAGAACTCTCTTTATAATTGTACTTTGTTATTATTTTTGTTATTATTGTAATGAAAATGCTGTACTCTTTTAGTTATAATTAAATTGATCTCTTCGTGCTTATTTTAGTCATTGAGTGAATCTAAACCAAATCTGTAGGGCATGTTTCACTCAAAAAAAGAAGAAAAAAACAGAGATTAAATGTAAAAAGTTTCTAAATGTAAAGTAAAACATATGACTGCAGCTCAGTAATAATAATTTTTTTTAATGGCTTTGCAATGTACATATCATAAAGTATGTAAATACATGAATGTACGTGTATATTATATGCCAGACTTACAATGCAACAGTGCTTTTTTTACATCAAGAAAGCGGTCAGAAAAGGTGAAAGACTCCTATATAATGTAATGTGTCATTGTGTCTAGACAAGATGATTTTCATTGCTGTATTACAGTAATCATTTAATAAGAACCATCATTCAGACTAATGAGACTTACAGACAATAATAATAGTAGGCCTACCTACATTTTATATGTAATGCGCCATTCTTAAAGGGCTACACACAAACACAAAATGACTAAGCATTAGTCATGAAAATTTGGGGTGGACAAATCACTGGATGAATCAGCTACTGATTCATCCAGTAATGAAACAAGTCTTTATGAGTGAGTCATTGAATCATTCATTCAAGAGATTCATTCAAAAACACTGATTCATCCAGTAATGAAACAAGTGCAGTCTTTATGAGCGAGTCATTGAATCATTCATTCAAGAGATTCATTCAAAAACACTGATTCATCCAGTAATGAAACAAGTGAAGTCTTTATGAGCGAGTCTTTGAATCATTCATTCAAGAGATTTGTTCAAAAACACTGATTCATCCAGTAATGAAACAAGTGAAGTCTTTATGAGCGAGTCATTGAATCATTCATTCAAGAGATTCATTCAAAAACACTGATTCATCCAGTAATGAAACAAGTGAAGTCTTTATGAGCGAGTCATTGAATCATTCATTCAAGAGATTTGTTCAAAAACACTGATTCATCCAGTAATGAAACAAGTGAAGTCTTTATGAGCGAGTCTTTGAATCATTCATTCAAGAGATTCGTTCAAAAACACTGATTCATCCAGTAATGAAACAAGCAAAGTCTTTATGAGCGAGTCATTGAATCATTCATTCAAGAGATTTGCTCAAAAACACTGATTCATCCAGTAATGAAACAAGTCTTTATGAGTGAGTCATTGAATCATTCATTCAAGAGATTCATTCAAAAACACTGATTCATCCAGTAATGAAACAAGTGAAGTCTTTATGAGCGAGTCATTGAATCATTCACTCAAGAGATTTGTTCAAAAACGCTGATTCATCCAGTAATGAAACAAGCAAAGTCTTTATGAGCGAGTCATTGAATCATTCATTCAAGAGATTTGCTCAAAAATGCTGATTCATCCAGTAATGAAACAAGCAAAGTCTTTATGAGCGAGTCATTGAATCATTCATTCAAGAGATTTGCTCAAAAACACTGATTCATCCAGTAATGAAACAAGTCTTTATGAGCGAGTCATTGAATCATTCATTCAAGAGATTCGTTCAAAAATGCTGATTCATCCAGTAATGAAACAAGCAAAGTCTTTATGAGCGAGTCATTGAATCATTCATTCAAGAGATTTGCTCAAAAACACTGATTCATCCAGTAATGAAACAAGTCTTTATGAGTGAGTCATTGAATCATTCATTCAAGAGATTCGTTCAAAAACACTGATTCATCCAGTAATGAAACAAGTGAAGTCTTTATGAGCGAGTCATTGAATCATTCATTCAAGAGATTCGTTTCAAAAACACTGATTCATCCAGTAATGAAACAAGCAAAGTCTTTATGAGTGAGTCATTAAATCATTCACTCAAGAGATTCATTCAAAAACACTGATTCATCCAGAAATGAAACAAGTGAAGTCTTTATGAGCGAGTCATTGAATCATTCACTCAAGAGATTTGTTCAAAAACACTGATTCATCCAGTAATGAAACAAGTCTTTATGAGCGAGTCATTGAATCATTCATTCAAGAGATTCGTTCAAAAACACTGATTCATCCAGTAATGAAACAAGTCTTTATGAGTGAGTCTTTGAATCATTCATTCAAGAGATTCATTCAAAAACACTGATTCATCCAGTAATGAAACAAGTGAAGTCTTTATGAGCGAGTCATTGAATCATTCACTCAAGAGATTTGTTCAAAAACGCTGATTCATCCAGTAATGAAACAAGTCTTTATGAGCGAGTCATTGAATCATTCATTCAAGAGATTCGTTCAAAAATGCTGATTCATCCAGTAATGAAACAAGCAAAGTCTTTATGAGCGAGTCATTGAATCATTCATTCAAGAGATTTGCTCAAAAACACTGATTCATCCAGTAATGAAACAAGTCTTTATGAGTGAGTCATTGAATCATTCATTCAAGAGATTCGTTCAAAAACACTGATTCATCCAGTAATGAAACAAGTGAAGTCTTTATGAGCGAGTCATTGAATCATTCATTCAAGAGATTCGTTTCAAAAACACTGATTCATCCAGTAATGAAACAAGCAAAGTCTTTATGAGTGAGTCATTAAATCATTCACTCAAGAGATTCATTCAAAAACACTGATTCATCCAGTAATGAAACAAGTGAAGTCTTTATGAGCGAGTCATTGAATCATTCATTCAAGAGATTCGTTCAAAAACACTGATTCATCCAGTAATGAAACAAGTGAAGTCTTTATGAGCGAGTCATTGAATCATTCATTCAAGAGATTCGTTTCAAAAACACTGATTCATCCAGTAATGAAACAAGCAAAGTCTTTATGAGTGAGTCATTAAATCATTCACTCAAGAGATTCATTCAAAAACACTGATTCATCCAGAAATGAAACAAGTGAAGTCTTTATGAGCGAGTCATTGAATCATTCACTCAAGAGATTTGTTCAAAAACACTGATTCATCCAGTAATGAAACAAGTCTTTATGAGCGAGTCATTGAATCATTCATTCAAGAGATTCGTTCAAAAACACTGATTCATCCAGTAATGAAACAAGTCTTTATGAGTGAGTCTTTGAATCATTCATTCAAGAGATTCGTTCAAAAACACTGATTCATCCAGTAATGAAACAAGTGAAGTCTTTATGAGCGAGTCATTGAATCATTCATTCAAGAGATTCGTTCAAAAACACTGATTCATCCAGTAATGAAACAAGTGAAGTCTTTATGAGCGAGTCTTTGAATCATTCATTCAAGAGATTTGCTCAAAAACACTGATTCATCCAGTAATGAAACAAGTCTTTATGAGTGAGTCATTGAATCATTCATTCAAGAGATTCATTCAAAAACACTGATTCATCCAGTAATGAAACAAGTGAAGTCTTTATGAGCGAGTCATTGAATCATTCACTCAAGAGATTTGTTCAAAAACGCTGATTCATCCAGTAATGAAACAAGCAAAGTCTTTATGAGCGAGTCATTGAATCATTCATTCAAGAGATTTGCTCAAAAATGCTGATTCATCCAGTAATGAAACAAGCAAAGTCTTTATGAGCGAGTCATTGAATCATTCATTCAAGAGATTTGCTCAAAAACACTGATTCATCCAGTAATGAAACAAGTCTTTATGAGCGAGTCATTGAATCATTCATTCAAGAGATTCGTTCAAAAATGCTGATTCATCCAGTAATGAAACAAGCAAAGTCTTTATGAGCGAGTCATTGAATCATTCATTCAAGAGATTTGCTCAAAAACACTGATTCATCCAGTAATGAAACAAGTCTTTATGAGTGAGTCATTGAATCATTCATTCAAGAGATTCGTTCAAAAACACTGATTCATCCAGTAATGAAACAAGTGAAGTCTTTATGAGCGAGTCATTGAATCATTCATTCAAGAGATTCGTTTCAAAAACACTGATTCATCCAGTAATGAAACAAGCAAAGTCTTTATGAGTGAGTCATTAAATCATTCACTCAAGAGATTCATTCAAAAACACTGATTCATCCAGAAATGAAACAAGTGAAGTCTTTATGAGCGAGTCATTGAATCATTCACTCAAGAGATTTGTTCAAAAACACTGATTCATCCAGTAATGAAACAAGTCTTTATGAGCGAGTCATTGAATCATTCATTCAAGAGATTCGTTCAAAAACACTGATTCATCCAGTAATGAAACAAGTCTTTATGAGTGAGTCTTTGAATCATTCATTCAAGAGATTCATTCAAAAACACTGATTCATCCAGTAATGAAACAAGTGAAGTCTTTATGAGCGAGTCATTGAATCATTCACTCAAGAGATTTGTTCAAAAACGCTGATTCATCCAGTAATGAAACAAGTCTTTATGAGCGAGTCATTGAATCATTCATTCAAGAGATTCGTTCAAAAATGCTGATTCATCCAGTAATGAAACAAGCAAAGTCTTTATGAGCGAGTCATTGAATCATTCATTCAAGAGATTTGCTCAAAAACACTGATTCATCCAGTAATGAAACAAGTCTTTATGAGTGAGTCATTGAATCATTCATTCAAGAGATTCGTTCAAAAACACTGATTCATCCAGTAATGAAACAAGTGAAGTCTTTATGAGCGAGTCATTGAATCATTCATTCAAGAGATTCGTTTCAAAAACACTGATTCATCCAGTAATGAAACAAGCAAAGTCTTTATGAGTGAGTCATTAAATCATTCACTCAAGAGATTCATTCAAAAACACTGATTCATCCAGTAATGAAACAAGTGAAGTCTTTATGAGCGAGTCATTGAATCATTCATTCAAGAGATTCGTTCAAAAACACTGATTCATCCAGTAATGAAACAAGTGAAGTCTTTATGAGCGAGTCATTGAATCATTCATTCAAGAGATTCGTTTCAAAAACACTGATTCATCCAGTAATGAAACAAGCAAAGTCTTTATGAGTGAGTCATTAAATCATTCACTCAAGAGATTCATTCAAAAACACTGATTCATCCAGAAATGAAACAAGTGAAGTCTTTATGAGCGAGTCATTGAATCATTCACTCAAGAGATTTGTTCAAAAACACTGATTCATCCAGTAATGAAACAAGTCTTTATGAGCGAGTCATTGAATCATTCATTCAAGAGATTCGTTCAAAAACACTGATTCATCCAGTAATGAAACAAGTCTTTATGAGTGAGTCTTTGAATCATTCATTCAAGAGATTCGTTCAAAAACACTGATTCATCCAGTAATGAAACAAGTGAAGTCTTTATGAGCGAGTCATTGAATCATTCATTCAAGAGATTCGTTCAAAAACACTGATTCATCCAGTAATGAAACAAGTGAAGTCTTTATGAGCGAGTCTTTGAATCATTCATTCAAGAGATTTGTTCAAAAACACTGATTCATCCAGTAATGAAACAAGTCTTTATGAGCGAGTCATTGAATCATTTAAAAGAAGAAAAAAAATGCATTCAAATTTACTCAACGTTTTAAATACACTGCATCATTAACATTTGGTCAGAATGTCTAGTACATTGCATGTTATTTTGTTTAGTTCTGTTCAGAATCATGATCTCTATTTGAAACAAAACAACCGTGATTGTTGATTATTCCAGAGTCATGCAGCTCTGTTAGAATTGTCATAATGTATGACTGTTATGCATTTACACATCAAAGGTAGACCACAAAAATTACAATTATATTGGCTAACAAAAATATTTGTAAGAGACTGACAATTCCTTTAAAAAAAGTCATTTACACTGTTTATATATGGCATATTGAGCATAAGCTGGTGGTCTTTTGCGCTCTCTCTCATCTGGGCATAGCAACAGCACTAGAAGACACAGCATTGGTCAAAACTCTCTGCATGAAGCCCTGCAGTTCGTTACACCTCCTGTCAGTCAAATCGAACACGAACCAAGACATGGTTCCCGACTCCAGGAGAAAACAAGGGCACTGGGGTGGATAATTACCCAGGCGTGAGGATGCTGAGAGGCGCAGCCCTCTTCTGCCGTTCACCGCGCCATCGGATCGGCGTTATTAAGATGCATCCTTTCTTTTCTCTGCACAAGAATGCTTACATTTGATTTGAATGGCTTGAATCTAGATTAGAAGAATGAGGATGCCAAATCATCTGCTCTGCAGAATCCTATTCAATAACAGTTTAATTAACAGATTAGATGCATTTTAATTGCGTTTCGAGATATCATAAACCCTGCAAGAAATTTTGGTGCGTAATTTAGTGCGCGTGCAAATTCGATTTGTCTCACAGGCATCGATCCAGGTAAGAATCATATTTCAAAATCATGGTGCATATGCATAACGTAAGGTTGCATGTAGTTAACTGTCTTGACATTGAAGTGATGCTGTATGTAGTATGCAGTGTGTGTTGCAATGCAAACCTGCATCCCATGCGTTGCGCAGCAACCAATCAATCAATCAATGCCATCGATGTGTACATGTTTCGCATGGAAACCTGCTCTATAGGATGCAAGACAATATTAACATTAATTGCAAACATTCTAAGGTTAATGAGGCATTATTGTTACTGGAGACTGGAGGGGTTGTACTGATGCATTGCAGTGCATCATTTATTAAAACACCATCATTACTTCTGCATTCTAAGCATGCTTAAAAAACAGCACAATTAAACCCTTACGGATAACGACATTGGGACTGTACACAGTGTTCTTGATGTAGGTTACTAAGCACTGTACTGTACACTACAACAACCTGCCTACACACTCCAATTCTGCATTGCAGACTGAATGATGACACACCAAAACACACTCCCACTCTGCAAATGTGGGGCAATGCATGCAAGAGTTTGCTTTGGGTTTCATGTGCGAACGGAACTGTTTCTTTCATGTGAAATATTATATGCCACCATCATTCAACAGCAAGAACAGGGTAAAAATCAATCAATTTCCCAGTAATATGCAGTGCATTCATACAGCCAGTCAAAACATGACTTACCAAAATACGCAAGGAATAGCAAAAGAAAACCGTAATATTGGTGCAAATGGGAACTGAACGGCTTGTTCACTGCACCAAGTAAGAAATATAATATCTTCTAGTCATTGAATGCAACAGTGTGCTGTGTTTGGTAATGAAACACTAATTCTAAGATATGGGTTTAATCTATTGAGAGTTCAACTTCTTGTTGCTTTGATTCATGCAAGTGGGTTTTTGCTTCCTATTTAACCTGCAACACAAAAAAGAAGTACAAAGTGTAGTGCAATGACTTTACTGATAATCATAATCAGACAAATGATAATAATAGATATTATTGTGCAGAATAAATGCCCAACATTGGCTTGCTCAATGAAGGGTATGTAAACAATGTTCTTTGTTAAGCTGCATTGGGAAAAGTGCTACTGCATAATGAATCTACTTTAGATCGACCTTTTCCTCGTTCTCTCCAGTGCAACTCCAGCCGTAATTAGCCTCCCTGTGGAGACGTGGTAAACAGCACCTGATGCAAGAGAATCATTAGCTAATTGGCAGGATCACTGTTTCCCTCCTCTATCTCACTGTTGCATCGGATGCAGAACTTGCTATCAACTCTTTTGAGGGTTGAATGGCCAAATTTCAGCTATTGAATCAGCCTGGCAGTAAAATAGGCTGCGATTGCCATCTTTTAAAGTTATACAAAGGCTTTGTGTGAAGCAAATGCCATAGAAGATGAATCAAAAGTTATCAAAAAGTATCAAAATTTCCATTCATGGTCTCTAAGGGGCGTTAGAAGTGGGCGGAGCCATTTTTACTAAATTGGCTATAACTCTTGAACGGAATGAGATATTTTTTTTACCAAACTTGGTATAAATGTGTATGGGCTCAATTTTTGGTCACAGTAAAAAAATCTTGCCGATTAGACACTTGGTGGCGCTATAACAGGGAAAAAAACAACATAAAAATAATCACAAGTCCGATTGACTTGAAAATTGGCATGAAGTGTCTTTGTCCAAGATGGCATGATTGTCTATGAGGACATTGGTGTATCTCAAAAAACATGGCTGCCATTGGCCAGTTTGAGCACCTATTAGTCAAGGTTAAAGGAGGCTGATCAAAAAGAGTCAATGGATAATAAACAGTTTCCCAATTTTCTAGTCAATTGTAAATGAAAATACTCAATTTCATCTCATTTGCATCAGATAATAGAATCTGTGGTCACACTTTAGATTAGGGTCCAATTCTCACTATTAAATACGACTTTTGCCTCAATAAACTCCTAATTACTGCTTATTAATAGTTAGTGCGGTAGTTGTTAAGTTTAGGTATTGGGTGGATTAAGGGATGTAGAATATGGTCATGCAGAATAAGGCATTAATATGTGCTTTATAAGTGCTAATAAACAGACAATATCCAAGCAACTAGTTAATAGTGAGAATTGAACCCTAAACAAAAGTGTTACTGAATCTGCGTTTGAAAAACGAATCATGTGTCCCTGTGTTTGACCGTCAGAAGTTCTTGGACGTTCTCCTTTAAAAAAACCGAGCTCTAACATCATTGCATAATTCCCAGAGATTTACTATGGCAGAATCAGCCTGCGGCATTGATTTCTGCGTAGGTGCTGAAGTCGACACTTTCGCCGCTCTAGCAAAAACAGCCATTCCTAGAGGATCCCGGAAGGTCAGGAGACCCGAGATGAAACTACTACTGCAAATCTGACCCCAAACAACATCTGGACACTTAAAAATGCCAGTATGTCATTGCAATAGATCAGCAAGCGTCTGTATGCGTGTCTCAAATGTTGCTTCTCCACACTAACTCAACATTTTTAAGTGTGCCCAAATAAGTTTGATTACGGTTATAAGTGGTTGATATATAACAATGTATAATTGTTACAATAAGAAGTGTCTTAAAAGCACAAAACAGCAAGACATGTTTTGCACCAGCTCTTCATTTGATTAATAATACATCCCCGCTAAAAACCTGAGACTGAATAATGTATCGCCCCTCAAGATGAGTCTGAGAGAAACAAAGCAGTGAGGACAGAAAGAGATGGACTTAATGATGACTAATCCTGTTTCTGTTTCCTGGCGTCTCCGGCTGCAGAACAGGAAGCTCGGAGCTGCTGTGTCTGTTGTTGGGCTTGTCATAAGCGTGTCACTTCCTTTGTCAACGATGCTGTCTGCTGACTGATATAGGGCTGTGAAAGACAAGGAAAACATTTCAGAAGTGTGAGACGGAGTGTAGAGCTGATGACTGTGAATATATTAGCAGCAGCAGGAAAAACATGGAGGGTTGTTGAGTTGCATCCCAGCGCTTGTCTTCTGTCGTGAGCGCACACTTCAGATAACAACGTTCTGCTGAAAGACAAACAACTGACTAGTTCTATAAATGTAGACTTAAAAACACATTTAGTTCTGTGCATTTACATGTTTACATTTACATATTGTTTATATTAACATATTAAATTATATTGCAATATGACAGTTCTATCTACAATTTCTTTTACACCAGAAATTAATTCCCTTTTCTGTGCATTTACATGTTTACATATTAAATATTATATTTACCTATTAAATTATATTGCAATTACAGTTCTAGCTACAATTCTCGGTAACACTTGTCATTGTTACATATAGTTACGATAGTAATAACTATAAATTATGCATAATTACATGCTAACCCTAAACCAAATCAAACCCTATATTAACATGTAGTTACTTAATATTACTCAGTACTTAAATGTATTATTACAGTGTGAGACACCTTAAAATAAAGTGTAACCCAATTCTCTTACACTAGAAAATAAATCATCTTTCTGTACAATTACATTTACATATGAAATTATATTGCAATATGAGTTACAACTACAATTTCTTTAAATCAGAAATAATTAACCTTTCCATATACATGTTTACATATTATATTTACATTTTAAGTATGAAATTATATTGCAATAACAGTTCTAGCTACAATTTCTTTTACACCAGAAAATATTAAATTTTTCTGGTAATTTACGTTTACATATGACATTTGCATGTTAAATTATATTGCAATTACAGTTCAAGCTACAATTCTCTTGCACTAGAAAATAATTAATCTTTCTGTATATTTACATATTATGTTAACATATGAAATGACATACACATATACATATATATATATATATATATAAAATGACATATACATATTTACCGATGAAATTATATTGCAATATGAGTTAGAGCTACAATTTCTTTACACCTAAAAATAATTCACCTTTCTGTGCATATACGTTTACTTATTACATATTATATTTACATTTAAATATGAAATTATATTGCAATGACAGTTCTAGCTTCTCTTACACTAGAAAAAAATTACTCTTTCTATACATTTACATATTATGTTTACAGTCACATTAAATTATATTGCAATTTGCGTTAAAGCTACAATTCTTTTACACCATTTTTCTGCTCATTTACATGTTTACATTTTACATATGCAATACATGCAATTACAGTTCTAGCTTCTCTTACACTAAAAAATAATCAATCTTTCTGTTCCTTTACATATTATGTTTACATTTATGAAATTATATTGCAATATGAGTTTCAAATACACCAGAAAGTAAATCACCTTTCCATGCATATACATGTTTACATATTACATTTTAAATATTAAACTATATTTGCAATGACAATTTTCCTTACACCAGAAAAAAAAAATCTGTACATTTACATATTTTATATTATACATATTATGTATAACATGACACGTTACACTTTTTTCAAGTTGTAAAGCATATTTTATAAGAAAACACTATTTCAGTCTTTCTACTTGAAAGTAGTGTAATTCAACATGTTACTTGCCCATTCTTTGTAATTATTTGTGACATTTACAAGCAATTTCTAAGTGAAAATTGTTTTAAAGTAATTTCTTTTACACCAGAAAATAATCTTTTCAGTACAAATACAATACATAATACAGCAATATTTTCATCTGTGATTTCAGCCACACAATCAGCGACTGTTTCTGTTTCTGGCCTGATTATTATTTGAGTCATGCCGCATGGAAATCGTGCTCACTAATAATTTAGTCCAGAGTCTATGTATGTATGTGTCATTTATCTAACGCATACTGATCTGCTGTCTGTTTTGATGTCTCATTGCCTTCGGTACATATTTAATCTAGCCGGCACAGAAATCAACCGAATGACCGCATTCACTTCTAAGAAACAATCGCAGCTATATAAATGTATTCATTTGTGTGCAGGTATTATCGTAGTCACGTTCAATACAGGCCACTTTCTCCATTAGTACTGAAGGGAAGCACATAGGAAGAGCCCAGGCTATTTTTAGATCCTTGTCTAGGTCACAATTGAATCATCTAGGATGCCACTGGCAAGATTAAAGCTCTGTCTGTTCCCACTGTAACTTGCTTTTACTGTGATTATTTGCATGGGTGAGTTCGTATGCATTTTAATATTATTCCTCAGGACATCTATAGTATCTACATCTATAGTATCTCACACTCCCAGAGGAGTTTATACGCTCATGTGTTTATGAAGCTCATGATACTTTATGGTGGCATGGAGTAGCAATTTTGTCTCAAATGTTTCCCCTAAAAGTCCTTATAGAAAAAAAAAGAAAAATAGACACAAGTGAGTCAATAGCTGTCATTAGGGGTGTAACGGTACACAAAACGGACGGTTCAGTTTTAAAGTCACGGTTCGGTACGGGTACGGTACAAGAGTTTTACAAAATTGCTTTTTATTTATTTTTATTAAACAGTGGTTTACTGAAAATTTTTTGTCTGTCCTTAAATGAATTCAATTATAACTAAAAGTTTCTTAAAGATTATGCAGTAAACTATATAGGGAGCCCTTACTTGCACATTACTATAATATTAAAGGTTAACAACAGAGCCCAAATTAGCTTAAATTCAGTTGCTATTTATTTTTAGATATAATAATCAACACTCAAATAACATATTGTATGTAAACTTCATATAAGGCAGTTTTTGCATTAACTTCTAAATCTAATTATAAAATTATGTTGTTGAAATATAATCATTTATACACAGTGTCTGTCATTTTCATGACAGATTTATTTAAACATTAAATAATCAAGACATCACTAACAGGTTAAGTAGAATATAATTAATATAATGATTAATAATTAATATATATATAGGCTAATATAGTGCATATACACTCACCTAAAGGATTATTAGGAACACCATACTAATACTGTGTTTGACCCCCTTTCACCTTCAGAACTGCCTTAATTCTACGTGGCATTGATTCAACAAGGTGCTGAAAGCATTCTTTAGAAATGTTGGCCCATATTGATAGGATAGCATCTTGCAGTTGATGGAGATTTGTGGGATGCACATCCAGGGCACGAAGCTCCCGTTCCACCACATCCCAAAGATGCTCTATTGGGTTGAGATCTGGTGACTGTGGGGGCCATTTTAGTACAGTGAACTCATTGTCATGTTCAAGAAACCAATTTGAAATGATTCGAGCTTTGTGACATGGTGCATTATCCTGCTGGAAGTAGCCATCAGAGGATGGGTACATGGTGGTCATAAAGGGATGGACATGGTCAGAAACAATGCTCAGGTAGGCCGTGGCATTTAAACGATGCCCAATTGGCACTAAGGGGCCTAAAGTGTGCCAAGAAAACATCCCCCACACCATTACACCACCACCACCAGCCTGCACAGTGGTAACAAGGCATGATGGATCCATGTTCTCATTCTGTTTACGCCAAATTCTGACTCTACCATCTGAATGTCTCAACAGAAATCCAGACTCATCAGACCAGGCAACATTTTTCCAGTCTTCAACTGTCCAATTTTGGTGAGCTCGTGCAAATTGTAGCCTCTTTTTCCTATTTGTAGTGGAGATGAGTGGTACCCGGTGGGGTCTTCTGCTGTTGTAGCCCATCCGCCTCAAGGTTGTGCGTGTTGT
Source organism: Rhinogobio ventralis (assembly GCA_039654625.1). Classification (NCBI taxonomy): domain Eukaryota; kingdom Metazoa; phylum Chordata; class Actinopteri; order Cypriniformes; family Gobionidae; genus Rhinogobio; species Rhinogobio ventralis. The sequence goes on along the minus strand of CM077200.1, from coordinate 3,280,891 downwards.
GGCTTCACAAATGCTTTGCTGCATACCTCGGTTGTAACGAGTGGTTATTTCAGTCAAAGTTGCTCTTCTATCAGCTTGAATCAGTCGGCCCATTCTCCTCTGACCTCTAGCATCAACAAGGCATTTTCGCTCACAGGACTGCCGCATACTGGATGTTTTTCCCTTTTCACACCATTCTTTGTAAACTCTAGAAATGGTTGTGCGTGAAAATCCCAGTAACTGAGCAGATTGTGAAATACTCAGACCGGCCCGTCTGGCACCAACAACCATGCCAGGCTCAAAATTGCTTAAATCACCTTTCTTTCCCATTCTGACATTCAGTTTGGAGTTCAGGAGATTGTCTTGACCAGGACCACACCCCTAAATGCATTGAAGCAACTGCCATGTGATTGGTTGATTAGATAATTGCATTAATGAGAAATTGAACAGGTGTTCCTAATAATCCTTTAGGTGAGTGTATTTAGTGAACGATTTCTAGTGAACTAACAGCTGTGGACACTGAATGACTTCTGAGGTAAATGTGATGCTACGTCACATTGTTTACATGCTGTTTTATTGACGTCTTTTTCCGCGGTTGAAACAGAGATTGAGCGATTACACGACATATGATACGTTTCAGTAAGTTGTAATGTATCCTCAACATGCCTTATCTTTAGGAAGAGATGATCAGTCACGCGTCAAAACGGCATTTATCGTTTGAATTTCGTGATAAAATGGACTGAATACTTAATATGTTCGTGTGGGAACTCGGATTGAAGTATGTTCCGCACTTAAAACAAGCCTACTGTTAACTGTTAAAGATTGCATTCGTACCGCTCGGTACACACGTGCACCGTACCGGAAGCCCTGTACCGAAACGGTGTACCGTTACACCCCAGTTGTCATACAGAGTATAGAGCTGAAAAATGAATATGAACAGCAACTAAACAATTGGATGAGAAATGTTTGAGATCATCTTGAGAATCTTTTCTGAAACTCTAGTGGAGTTTTTCCCCTGAAGAAACATCTCGACATTTAATGTCATTGCTGTTTAGGAGAAACACTCTTTCCTATGGGCTTCCATATCAAAAAGTGTGTTTGTGGGTCCAGGCTCTCTGGATCTCTCTCTCTGCAGTGTTGTTTTGCAGCATTTTTCATGGCGTCTTTGTGAAAGCGCTGCTGACAGCAGCTGTCATACTGACGCTTCTTTTGTGCAGCTCCTCACAAAGACTGGAGCGTTCGACAATATCCACCATAACCGCATTAGTGCAACACAAGCTAAAATGATGTTAAGGAGATTGAAACTCACTGAACTGGGTAGCAGAACAGCATGGACTGGTTTCCTCCTAATCCTGGATAAAGTGCAGGACGTCTGTGGTAATGCTTTGACCTGTGATTTGTGAACAGTCCCTTCGGTTCTGAAGAGAAAATGTGTGACCATTTTAGTTTGAGTGAAACAAGAAATTCTACAAGAAAAAAAAATGGGGAATTGATTGAACAAATGACTCTTGAACAAGTATCCCTATGAAAATATTTGATTTAAAAAAAAATATACAAGGGCTTGTAATGTCATTAATAAAATCTGAGTTATATTAGACAAACATTCACAAAACATTCGGAAGAATAAAATCATTCTTTACTACTATTTTCTTCCTATTTTCTAACTTAAGAAAAATCGAAGTATATTTGTATTCCAGAAAAGTTTGGTAACACCTTTATGTTTAAATACCTTTATGTAATAATGCATTATAAAAGTATTTTAATGCACCTTATAATGGTCTCATGAGTAATTGTAACAAGTATTATAACTGATCTATTCATTAAACAGACCTGTAGAAAGTATAATGCATTAAAACACAAGACAAACAACCAATTTCAGAATCTGCAAATATTATGCATTTTTACTTTGGTTACAATCAGTGGCGTGCACAGACCTCCGCGGGGGCAGAGTCTGTCCCCTCGGTAAAAATCGCGTTCGGGGCGGGGTCAAAGACATACACACTTTCAAAGGGGCAGGGGCTCAAGTCCCATTTGATTTTATATGAATAATTGTATTGAATAATTACTCACCAAGAAATAATAAAAGGTGAAGGGCTTGATACTCACTTCAACTTTAAGAGTAAATGGTTGTATTTAGGGCTTGACATGAACTTTTTTGCTCATCAGCCACTGTGGCTGGTGGTTTTCCAAAGTTACTAGCCACTCAGCATTTTCACTGGCCACAATTTTGACATCGATACATGGGGAAAAACTGCCATATAGATATTTTTAATATTATCGAATAATATGGCAGCAGGTTTATTAGGCTGCTGTCACTTTAAGACCTGACGCATGGATCCATTATACTGTTACACATGCGTTTTCTTTCTCAACTGTTCACGTTCACTTAAAACAGAACTGACTGTGTTTACGTGAATACTCGCCAAGACCGGCATTTTGACATTATTTTGTGTGTATTTGACTGTTTAAACACAATAGCAGCAAAAATAACCTCAGTTTAGTGCTGAGAGGCTTTATGTGCACTCACTTTGGGTGTTTGAGCACAAAATCTGCGGGAATGAGTACAATTATGTGCAATATGCGCAATCCCACGCCGAAATTCAAGCCCTGTAACAGCAACAATATTCATCCGGAGCAAATGAAGCGAGTGAGTGAGTGGAGGCGGGTTTGTGTGTCACTCGCTGTCGGAGAGATGAGAGAGAGAAAGAGACGCTGGTATCGTGCGTCTATTCTGTGGAAAATGAGTATTGGAAGCATTTCAGATATTTCAGTATCGATATGTATCGAAAAATCTATATTTTTGACAACACTACATTGCTCTTAGTTTATTATTTCAGATAATTTTTTAAAAGACTACAATTGAAAAATGTATATATTATATATAAAATTCAAGCCGCCAAAGTGTCTAGTAGGAGTGACTGCATTACAAGCCACTGCTGAAATACACACGCATTTGGCGGGTTGGTGGGTGTTAATGTCAAGCCCTGGTTGTAATTGTAACTGTGTGTCTTCAGGTAAACCGGCGGCATGTTGACCAGCATCACCGAGAGCATCTTTTGCTGTCTGATGGGAAAGACGACCAGCGTTGTGTTACCGGTTGAATCATCTGATGGCAAGCCCGCAGACGGATTCGAGTTTGTGGAGGTGAAGCCAGGACGGGTGCTGCGCGTTCGCCACATCCTCCCCGAACGGCCTGCAACCACAGAGGAACAACCAGAGCCGAGCAGCAGCGTCCACTGCAAGCGCAAGATCACGGTGTACCGCAACGGCCAGCTGGTGATCGAGAACCTGGGCGACGTTCTCCACTCCGAGATCCTGCAGTGCCAGAACGGAGACGTGGAACAGTGCAGCACGGTCGAGGTGGAGCTGTCCGATTACACCACTGCGCCGTCCTCCCCGGATCCCAAACCTGCCCCGCCTCTTCCCACCTCTGACCAGCAGAAACCGGCTCCTCCGCCTAGACGCAGGCGACGGAAACCCAAGCGCACCGTGCTGATCGATACGGAGCGATGCATCAGCAGCTGTAAGGGGACGCATTCGGACGTGGCGCTGTTCTTCATCCATGGCGTGGGCGGCTCGCTGGACATCTGGGGGAGGCAGCTGGATTTCTTCTCTCGACTGGGTTACGAGGTCATCGCTCCTGATTTGGCAGGTCACGGCGCCAGCATTGCCCCTCAGATAGCGGCGGCGTACACCTTCTACGCCCTCGCAGAGGACCTGCGCGCCATATTCAAGAGATATGCCAGAAAACGGAACATCCTCATTGGTCACTCATACGGGTAGGCTCAACTTGCATACACTACTGGTTAAATGTTTGGAATAATTAAGATTTATTCATGGTTTTGAACGCTTCTGCTCACCAAGGCTGCATTTATTTGATCAAACATACAGTAAAAACAGCAATATTGTGAAATATTATTACAATTTAAAATAACTGTTTTCTATTGTAATATATGTTAAAATGTAATTCATGGCAGAGGCTATTCATACAAAGTGAAAATAGCAGTATTTTCTTTGCACTAAGTGTAAATAGTAGTTAGATGCTATTTATACTTGTAGTACATTATAAAACAGTATATGCAACAATGACAACATCTTGAGTGTAAATGATTATATCATTAAATAACAATAAAGCCCTCACTATACCTACTCCTAACCTTACCTGATAAACACTTTATTCCTACTTTTCGAATATTTTCTTAATGTTTATTTAAAATAAACGCTACCCCGAGCTGATATGCGAGAAGACTGAGTTCCGCCTTACTCTCCACGCCACTGCTCCTGTTTATCAGCTCCAGGTTTCTTTTATAATTTTGTCTGGCCCAACCAGACATTGGTGGGCTGGAATTAGTGTGAATAGCCTTTGCCAACAAGGTAATTTATTCCTGTGATCAAAGCTGAATGTTCAGCATCATTACTCCAGTCTTCAGTGTCACATGATCCTTCAGAAATCATTCTGATATGATGATTTGATGCTCAAGAAAATGTATGATTATTATCAATGTTAAAAACAGTTGTGCTGCTTCATATTTTTGTGGAAACTGCGAAACATTACCATTAAAAAAAATTTGGGTTACAATTGCGATTATGTCACTTAAAGGCAGTGGGCGTTCCCTGTAAGACTTTTTGCACAGCATCATGGGTAATGAAGTTTTCCCCACAAATTCAGCTGTTAAACATGATTATTTTAAAAAAATAAGTTGAAATAATGCAAACGGACGGCTTCGATTAACAACCTTGAATATCACAGTAGGTCTGGTTTATAAGTTATCGATAAAACCAATTTTCCCATGGAGAAAATGTATGCCGTTTTCACTTCTGGAACTTGACTGTTGCACACTATATATACAGTATATATATATATATGTATTAAGGATGCACCGATATGAACATTTTGGCCAATACCAATAACCAATAATTCTTTATATTTGAAAACTGATAACTGATATATTGGCCAATAAATCTAAATCCAAATTTTTATATCATTTTCGAGAGCCTGATTACAAAAACAAAAGTCTCACCATTAAAATCCATGTGCCAAGCACATAATTATGATGTTCTCATTATAATTTGATGTAGCCTATATGACAGACACAAACACAAGCAGAAAGATAATATGTACGTTTTAAGATGAGAAACAAATTTAGTCATAGTTAACTAAAACTAAAACAATAATAATGAATAATCACTTAAATATTAGATGAAAAAATAAAACTTGCAAAACTTAAAAAACAGAAATGTTACTAAGTTGAATTAATAACATTACTAAAACTGAAATGAAATAAAGTTAAATTGAAATATAAAAAAAATTAAATGACAAGCAGACACAAAATTACAAAAACTAAAAATATAAAAATAAAAGCTAATTCAAAACATTAATAAATACTATAATAGTATATAAATATTACTAAAATAACACTGATTATTGCGCATGACTGCTTCAGTACAAAAAGTATTTTTCAAATGACTTCATTAAAACGAGCTAAAACAACACAATTGCTATACATTTTGTTCTGAATTAATTTCATTGTCTTCAATCCACATAAACAGAAGTAAAATCAAAGTGTACTTAATCTGTTGGGACTACATGAATGATTTTTGTTGCACAAAACTGAATAGTTCAATAATTTACACAAGCCTGTGTTTCTTCCTGGCACATTTTCATGAGCAATTATGGCTAACCCTGGATCACCGTTTTGTTCCTGTGAAGGGTGTCGTTCTGTACGTTCCTGGCACATGAGTATCCGGAGCAGGTGCATAAGGTGGTGATGATTAATGGAGGCGGCCCGACGGCGCTGGAACCCAGCCTGTGCTCCATCTTCCAGCTGCCCTCCTGCGTCCTGCACTGCCTGTCTCCCTGCCTCGCCTGGAGCTTCCTCAAGTAAGACCCACCATCACCGCTTCACGGCATGCAATGGTTTCTGTAGTGTCTTCTGCAAAAAAGTGCACAGTCATTGTTAGAAAGCATGTCAAAGCATGTCTCTTCTTGTGTTTTCCACACAGAGCCGGTTTCGCCAGGCAGGGTGCTAAAGAGAAGCAGCTTCTGAAAGAGGGAAACGCGTTTAATGTCTCTCCGTTCGTTCTGCGGGCGATGATGAGTGGTCAGTACTGGCCGGAGGGGGACGAAGTTTACCACGCTGAGCTGACCGTACCCATACTGCTGGTGCACGGCATGCATGACAAGTTTGTACCAATTGATGAGGATCAGCGGATGGCAGAGGTTCGTGCACATCAAACGCATTTCCACTGTGCTGTGAGTGTGTCTTGTGTGACGATATCAAGATGGAGCTTTCTTTGGCTGCGTCACAAATCACATACTTCTACTATGCACTAAATGCACAAAGCATTTTGCTCCTGAAACCTGTCAAGAACACGTCCAGGTCAGAATTCAACTCAAAATCAAAAGAAAGAAATGTGAAATTAGATTTTGCATAAAAAAAATGAAGCCTATTTTTAAGATTTTTTACTTTTTACAAAGCATTTACATATCATAGCAGAACTGGGTGGGTTGCACCAACAAGGATTAAATTAAGCACAGTTTAGAGCTAATCTAGGATTTGTTGATCTAGGCTTTATTTTAAATCGAGTTGTGTTGCACCACTTAATTTTAAACCCAGATTAACAAATCGGGGATTAGAATTTAACCTGCGATTAAAACCTCCATTTACGATTCATTTTCGCCGCCATGATGGATTCGCCATTGACAGCAACAATGCTAATATTCAATTTCCTTCTTTATTGACCACCGGAAACTCTCTCTCTGACATAAGTAGCTCTTGCCGATAAAGGAAATAAACTTGTAAAATGTCAGCTGTCTTTATAAAGCGTTACGTAGAGAGACCGTTACTGATCAAGCAGGCAATGAAAACATTGTGGCAGCGCGTGCACGTTTCATAAGCATGGAAATATATTTATAGTATCAATTAATGGAGTATGTTGTGGCAGCGTAATTTATGACAAAACAACTGTCATGATTGGCGGAGTGACCATCTACGCTCTTGACAGCGCCGGCCATCCCGTTTGATCGCCGCCCAGCAGCCACAAGTAGAGCGGGCATGAGAAACGCGAGGCGCGGCCGCGATCACTGTCGCTCACCTCATCATCACAGCTGCTGTTAAATGCTAAATATATTAGGGCCTACTCTCTTCACCGAGGTGGGCTGAGATGAGTGGCGGATCTGCATCCCGGACTCGATAGCAGGCTAGGCCGCCACGACCCTCATACTGCCGGCTCAATGCGCTTTATTTTTCATTTTTATTTGTAATAAACACCCCTCTGAGACCTGACGACACACCCACTGTTTCTATCTTTGTTCAATCATCTGTATATTGAGATTTAAATCTGAGTTTAAAGTTATGGAGCAACAGGATTAAAGTTAATCTATTTTAAATATAAATTAAATCCAGGTTCAAAATGATGGTTTAAATGTAAACCTGCTTATTTTTAAACAAGGTTTAAAGTTTGGTGCAACAGAATTATTAGATAAACCTTGATTTAATCTAGATTTAAGATTAATCCTTGTTGGTGCAACCCACCCTTAATGTACAAAAAAAATTGTCATATTGCAGTCATTGTTTTTTTTAACTGCAATACTGTACTTCAGTAATGAGATTCACCATTGAGAATAATGAGAATTACATAAACACTCCAAAGTAAAATTAGTACAATTATGAGGATTTAAGGTCAGAATATGCTTAATTGTCTTGAAAACAATGTCACTGTGCAAAAACTCTTATGGTCCTAAAAAGGCTTCATTTTCATCTTCATGAAAAATATAGTTTATTATTTCTTAATATATACAGTACCAGTCAAAACTTTGGAAACATTACTATTTTTTATGTTCCTGAAAGAAGTCTCTTATGCTCATTAAGCCTGCATTTATTTGATCAAAAATACAGAAAAAAAATGTAATATTGTGCAGGGCTGTGCAGTGCGACATACGTATATGTGTTTGTGTGAAGTGAGAATTTGTTTTGTGCTTGTGTGATGTTATCTAGGGCTGCACGATTGACTGAAATTAAACCAAAATCGTGATTTGGCTTAGTGAAATTATGAAATCAATCAATTATGAAATTATGAAATAGGCTTTCATTTTTAAATAAATATATGTGCAGCAGGTGAAGCGCAGCACTGTTCAGAGTGGATCGATCGGTTTGCAGTAAATGCTGCTCTATCTCTGCAGTCATTGGCAGTTTTGTTTGAAACGGCCCACAGTTCGCATGAAAAATGGCTAATGTGAAAGCTGTCATGCGGGGCTCGGTGCGCACCGGGGTACCGAATCCAAGACTACCTGAAGGAGGTGGTCTGAGTTCGGTGGCACTCAAACTGTGCCGTGACTGACTCGGGTGCGCACTTCTTCAGGAAGAAAAGTAACCTGCATGCGTGTTTTAGCCCATTACACTGTATTTAGTTCAATAAAACATAGGGATGATAGTGTTGATGATTTACCTTGGATACGAGTGTATTCGTGCATAGTGCGTGCAATCAGGGCAACAAATGAACTCCATGCGGCACACATACAGTAAACCCAAGTGTCAGATACTTAGCTGCGCATAATAGCACCAAAATAATAAAAATCGCAGTGCACCGGGAACAATCGCACTCGGACTTGGACCTTTATGTGCATTAGAAAAAGCAACATGTGCCAAACATCTTTCCAAACTTGTAATGAGAAGCGTTTACAAACAAAAGAGAACATTTAATCGAGTGTTTGAAATAAATTTTGTGATCTGACGTGCTTCACATCACAGAATGAGGCAGAAATTATATTCTTTTATAATATTCTGTACAGTGATAGATTCGCGGTGTAGAGAAGTGTACAGTAGGCTACGTTTTTCTTTCTCAGTGAATGCATAACATTTTCCTGACAAAAATTAAGACATTAGTCACAGATTTTTTTTATCATAAGTTAATATTTTATTATAAAACCTTAGACCTTTCTAATGATTTATGTTTTAATAAAATGTAAAATATAATAATAATAATAATAATAGCTATTATTATATTTGTTCTTAAATTGCACTTTTTGCATTTTTCAGACGTTTTACACACGTGCTACAATTGTGTGGCCTGTGCTACAAAACGTTCAACCTCTGTAGCACCAGTGCTGTGTGCAAAAAAAGTTAATGTACAGCCCTGATATTGTGAAATATTATTACAATTTAAAATAATGGTTTTCTATTTTAATATACTTTAAAATGTAATTTATTTCTGTGATCAAAGCTGTATTTTCAGCATCATTACTCCAGTCTTCAGCGTCACATGATCCTTCAGAAATCATTCTAATATGAGGATTTATTATCAGTGTGGGAAACAGTTGCTTAATATTGTTTTATAACCTTTTTTCAGGATTCATTGATAAATATAAAAAATGAAAACAATAATACAACAATATACACTACCGTTCAAACGTTTAGAGTCAGTAATGTTTCTTTCTTTCTTTGAAAGAAATTAATACTTTTATTCAGTTTGGATGTGTTAAAGGTGATAGTAAAGACTTATATTGTCAGAAAAGATTTCTATTTTGAATAAATTACTTTTTATTCATCACTGAATCCTGAAAAAAGTATCACAGATTCCAAAAAAATATTAAGCAGCACAACTGTTTCCCACACTGATAATAAATCAGCATATTAGAATGATTTCTGCAGGATCATCTGGAACCAGCGCCGCTGAAAAAGTGGGCGGACAGTGTTGCGCTTTATGTCTTAGCATAATGACTATGTTTCTGCAACTGCCCCTTGGTTCCTTGCTGAATCTATTTGTACAGTCAATCGCCCGCTCTGCCCCATTTTAGATGAGTTTCTTGTGTTTTCATCCCAGCTGAACACTAATGCTGCCACTCAGTTAGTGTATCCGCCTACTGTGACGCCATACCCTCTATTTTTGATTTTGTGGTAAAATGTTTGTGAGACTCTTGTACTGAATGAATAGTATGTGAAGTAGGAAGCAGCCTCTGACTGTGATCAGTGTGTGTGCTGACTGGAGGTGTGATGTCGGCTCTCTCTTCAACACAAGAGTGTCTCTGTGCCGTAATGGGCTGTTCATGAGTCGAGGAGCATTACACGCGTCCTCATGCAGATGTGCTCTGAATCAAACACTGGCATCTCATTGTACTGCTGGAACTCTTGCTGAAGTCAGTGAGGACTTCCTGCAGGCACACAAATGATACAAAGTTAGGTTTTCTGCAAAACTGTGTATTAGAAACTGCAAAATCAAACTATAAGACTGATTGTCTGACCATCACTGATATACAAACATACAAAAAATAAGAAGTTTAACTGTAGTTTTATAATCTATCTTACATATAATTTAACTATTTATGATTATGATAACTATGAAAAATTATGTCAGTTACATATAAATTAGATTAATTCATTTTATTATAATATATTTATATTATTATTATTATTTGATTTATTATTAGAAATTTGATTAAATTATATTAACATTTATACATAAAAAATGCATTATTTACATAAACATTTACAAATACATGTCTATTATATGTGTGTAATGTATTTATTTTTAACAAATATAATATTTTTTTTATTATACTAAAGTCATATTTATATAAAATGCATTATAAAAATATATTTTAGCATTTCAATTATATGTCATTTACATATAAATTAGATTCATTTGTTTTTTATAATATATTTATTATATTTTTATTATCAATAACTATTTTCTTTTATTATGTATTAATTATTAGAAATTAAACTGAATTATATACACATATACATTAAAATGTTATATTTTATAAATACATTATTTACATAAACATTTACACACACACACATACACATATGTGTGTGTGTGTGTGTAATGTTTTATTTTTAAACAAATATAACATTTAAAATAAAAATATAATAAAATTAAAAAATAAAATTAAAATATTATTTATATAAAATACATTATAAAATATATTATAGTATTTACATTTACATATGAATTAGAGTCATTCATTTTTATTATAATATATTTTTTATTATTATTAATTATTTTATTATTTATTAGAAATTTGATTAAATTATACACATATACATAATTTTTATTTTATTTTATAAATACATCATTTACATTACACATGTCTGTTATATATATATAAATATATACACACACTGCATGCAGAATTATTAGGCACGTTGATTTTCTGATCATATATTGTTTTTCAGGCACATTTTACCAATTCCAAACCACATTAATGTTAATAACTACTATTAATTTTGTATTTAATCATTTATAAGTGATATATAATTGTTCATGAAGGCTGGAAATGAAAAACACCTTATATTTAGGTGTGCAGAATTATTAGGCACGTTTTCTTTTACAGATAAAAAGAGCCAAAAAAGAGATTTAACTCGAAAAATGATTAAATGCCCATGAGAAGGATGCAATACTAGACACTGCAGTTAAGGCATGACCACTGGACAGTGAAATGCTCATTGGGTCAGCAGGGTCAGACAAAAACAGACACATGTTAACTGCAAAAGAATTAAGTGTGAAACCATCAGGAACCCTTTAGTCTCCAGCGCCACAATTTTCCAGAACTGCAACCTACCTGGAGTCTCCAGAAGTGTGTCAGGATCTCAGAGACTTAAGTTAGGTAAAGAATCCTAAAAAATGACCCCTACTTAATGAGAATCACAAGCGGAAGTGTTGTAAAATAGGCTGAGAGTGACTCTTGAAGGACCAGCACCACATCCTCTTTACCACTGTTTGAAGAATTCATCTTCCAGAATCTGGCAGGAAGTTTTGGGAGTAAATTTTTAGTCCATCTCTGCAAAACGGACTTCAGGATAGGAGATGGACTAAAAATGAACTCCCAAAACTTCCTGCCAGATTCTGGAAGATGAATTCTTCAAACAGTGGTAAAGAGGATGTGGTGCTGGTCCTTCAAGAGTCACTCTCAGCCTATAAAGCCTATACAAAACCAGTCTTCATGTATTTTACAACACTTTTTTGGCACTTTTTATCTGTAAAAGAAAACGTGCCTAATAATTCTGCACACCTGAATATAAGGTGTTTTTCATTTCCAGCCTTCATGAACAATTATATATCACTTATAAATGATTAAATACAAAATTAATAGTAGTTATTAAGATTAATGTGGTTTGGAATTGGTAAAATGTGCCTGAAAATAAAATATGAAAATATCAGAAAATCAATATTATGCACGCAGTGTATATATGTGTGTGTAATGTATTTTTTAAACCAATAAACAAATATTTTTTACATTTCTTTATTATATTAAAATAATATATATAATGTATGTAATGGTTTAAAATATTTAAGTTATGTGATTTATATAGTTACACAATACAAGTAAATATATATGTTATATAATATTCTACAATAAATACATAAAATCTTTATATAAAATACATATTTTTCTAAATGTAAATTGTCTTTATTTCAGATCCTCCTGTTTGCATTCCTGAAAGTAATCGAGGAAGGCAGTCACATGGTGATGATGGAATGCCCTGAAACGGTCAACACGCTCCTGCACGAGTTTTTCCTCTGGGAACCTGACAATTCCAAAAAGGACACAGTTACCAAGGTAACAGCTGACCAGATCACAGCCAACAGCGCCACACCCGTCCAGACGCTCAGTGTGGCCAACGGCAGCATCACCAAGGTCAACAAGCCCTTTAACAAGTAACCTGATGATTGACGTTTTTGGGGTAAACCAATCAGAAGGCTGTTGATGGCAGGCTGAAACCGTCGCCTTGGCTGAGAGCTGATCTTTATGTCAGAAGGCCCTAGCGGGTGTCGAGACGGGGGTGAGAAAGATTCACGGGTTCAAAGAGACTCTAGCGAAGAGGGGGAAAAAAGAAGCAGCTGATTTTAAACCAATGATGGTGGTTTATCACATCACAATGCCTTTGTATCTCTCTGCTACCTTTGGACAATATCTTTCCTTCTTGTGCTGTCTAAACAAAAGGACCGGACGTCCGAAATCTAAGCGCTGGTGTCCAGGCGGGACAGGAGAAAAAACAGTCTAGTGTTTAAAGTCAACATGAAACGTTTGCAACCCATTTACTTCTATAATAAGACATATCGGGTGTTGCATCGATACCAGAACAATTCAAAAGAGCAGCTTTTACTCGAATAAAAGGGTCGCTTTCATGTTGACTTTAAAGGACGTTTGTACAGAGTCCGTGTTCATGTTATACAAGTACTAATATTGAGATCAACACATTTGAACACGTCTTCCCTTATAAACAGACGTATAAAATACTGAATTCTGTTAAAACATCTTAAAACTCCTTGAGAGATGACGTACTGTTAACAAACTCATGCTAGCTACACATTTTTGAAACAAATTGTACGGATTTAAGAACAAAACAACAGATGCTGGTTCACATAAAGGACAAGCCAAAACATCACATGGAAATCGACCGTCGCAATGGGAAATTTCATGCCAGTTGGCACTTGTTCGTCTCTTAGCAACTAGAAAGTCGGCATTAGAGCAGATACACGGCGAGAGAGAGTTATAATGATGCTGCTGGCCACAATATGACATGGTGCTGAGGAAAAACAGGATATAAGCTATATATATATATATATATATATATATATATATATATAGGATATATCACAGTGCACACCAAAAACATCTAGAATCTGATCATCAGGTTGATCCAATGTGCAATGTGATGACAACGCATTTGCTAAATGGGACAGATCGTCTGTCTATGCAAGGAACAACGGGTGGCTTCTGCACGCCTCCGGCCGGTTACCATGGCAACAGGTAGTCAAGCGCAAAATGGATTAAGCACAGGAGGTCTGGTCCGTGTGAACCTCCGATCATTGGGAGATAATTGAGGCATCATGAGATCTCGGCAGGCTCCGAACGTTTATGCAATGGAAGCGAGTCAAACATCCCTGTATCAGAGCGGATGAATTGGTGGACATATTTTTTCAGGTATTTATGTAATTAACAAATGTCCACTTATCATTTTAACAATGTTGAAACCATAGATATTTATTATATTAATAATAATTGGACACAGGTACAGAACTTGGGCAATTTAAAAAACGCACTATTGTTCAAAGGTTTGGTGTCAATAAGGTTTTTTTTTAATAAAGAAATTAATACTTTTATTTAGCAAGGAAAATTGAAATACGTTTTTCCATTTAAATTTTTCTAGATTCCCTTTTCCCCCCCGTTTTAATTTTTACTGTACTCTGTTTTAATGGTTAAATTAAATTAAATTAATCCAAAAGCAACTCTTAATTATTTTAAATCATGAAACTTATACAGTTTAACAGCAATTCATTCAAAATGTTGCAAAAATTACATGTATGAAATACATTTTATTTTTTCTCAAATTCCATTATTCCAAAATCTGTTTTCTGTTTGAATATTTCTATTTTAATGGTTTAATTTTAATAATTTGTTTTACAATGATAGTGCCCAATGAAATGTTCCCCCCCCCCCAGAAATTCTGTGTTTTTTAATTAATCTTTTAATTAAATGAATATTAAACCCTTTCATTTTGTTTGCCAAACAAAGTGCTGCACAAAAGAGGTTGGAAGAAAAATTGTGATTATTCCTTAAAAAATGAAGTTTAATAATAATAATTGTATTATTATTATTATTATTATTATTATTGCTACTACTTTATAAAGAAATTGATAGTTTTATTCAGCAAGGATGTACTCTGTTTTAATGGTTAAATTACATTGTATTAATCCAAAAGCAACTCAAATTATTTCAAATCATGAAACTTTTATTAGAGCCCTATGAAATACATTTTATTTTTTCAATTCCATTTGAATTCCATTTCAATAAGAAAAGGCATGTCTAATTAATTGAATACGTTTTTTATATATAATAATCTTTTATTTTTCAGAAATTCTGTGTTGTGTATTTTAATTAAACCCTTTCTCTTTTGTGGCAAACAAAGTGCTGCACAACAGAGGTTTACTGTTCAAATGAAAACATGCAAGAAAAATTGTGCTTATTCCTTAAAAAAAAAAAGGGTTTTATTAGTCTACTACTACATTACGACTTACATTCTACTGTACAATAATAATATATTTCTGTCACGATTTCTTCAAGTTAAACCGAACTTATTTTGACGGGTTGCTGTGATGACATTAAAGTTTCTGTATGTTTATGACGTGACGATAGTTTTTTCTAATGAATGTAATGCATCTAAATGGTCTTTCTGCAGCTTAATATTCACAGACATTAGTCCACATGGCGATTTGATTTCAGTGTACTGACCTACTTCGGATTTATTCATCCAAGATTCGACAAATTCCGTGACAGAAAATTTCATTTTTATGACTGAATTCTGCGATTCCATAAATGCAGCCTTTATGAGCTGAAAACGTTAAAAATAAATCTTACTAACCCCAGACTTTTGAACAGTAGTATGAACTGTAAATTCCCGTTTTTAATAACAAGACTACACATTACAACAATAAAATACACTGACTCACTTCACTCAACTGAAGGGAGTCTACACCTTTTTTTTTTTGATGTGCTGAGAAGAAACGTAGACCTTGCAGTCCGCTAAATTATTACTGTGTGATTGATAGAAGAATTGAAGATATTTACGGGTGAATGAGTTTGTGATTACAGCTGGATGCCAGTGTTTAACATCAGCTCAGCTCCAGTGTTACCAGAGGGAACGTTCTAGCATCTTATTACAGAGTATATTCTGCTAAAGACTACCATCTGTAGCCTGCTGTCGTTTAACATAGACAATAATTTTCATTTGTCCTTAAATGACATTTACAGTGATGCACTTACTGTACGATCCAAGTCTGTGGAGTGTTACTGGATTTTATATGGTGATAATAGGACAAGATAATGGAAATAACAGTGATTAACATGTACTGTGATGTTTAAGTCTTGTGGCTATATATTCAAAATGCTGTATATTTTATCTATTTATCCCAGTGCCTCATAGACTTCCACTGAAAGTGCATTACTGTACATGCAAAAATTATTAATTCTGGCAGATGTTGTTCATACAGCTTAAGTTGCACCAAACCCAGAATATTTATTTAAATGTTACTTGCATATACAATTACATTGTAATGCAGTGCAGATGATATACTGTACATGTTATTGCAGCCACTCCTGTGAATTAGAAAACAAAAACTATTGTGTGTTTTTGACAAAAACTTGCCTATGCGTTTGCTGTGGCTGTACTACCTAAAGGTCTGTTTACACCAAGAACAATAACTATAAAGATAACTATATTAGCGTCCACACCAACAGACAATAGAGTATGTTTATTATAAGCGCGCGCTGCAGTTTTGTCATATGCCACTTTAAATGCTCAAGCTCTTAAACGCAGGATGGATTCTGATTGGCTGTTAATGTTTTATCGTTCATCAACTGGAAAAAAAATCCTTTCTCGTTATAGTAGTGGTGTGTATGGAAGCTTGTTTCCGCCACTGAATAATCAACTTTTAATCTCGCAATTCTGACTTTTTTTTCCTCAGAATTGGACTTTATAACTAGCAATTGTGAGTTTATATCTTAAAAAAAAGTCTGAATTCCGAGATAAAAAGTCGCAATTGCGGTACAATGTTGCAATTGGGAGAAGAAAAGTCAGAATTGCGAGATGTAGTCGCAATTGCAAGAAAAAAGGTCAGATAAAAAAATTGCGATAAAATGTTGCAATTGTGAGAAGTCAGAATTGCAAGAAAACTTCAAAATTATGAGACATAAACTTGCAATTGCAAGAAAAAAAGTCAGATAAAACATTTAGATAAAATGTTGCAATTGCTAGAAAACAGTCAGAATTGCGAGATAAAAAGTCACATTTGTGAATGATCTTTTAAATTGTTTTATTCCGTGGCAGAAACAAGCTTCTTATATGCTATTCTTTTAGAACGTTTTTTTTTTTTAAACTACATCTTCATTGTTATGTTATAGTTATTGTCCTTGATGTAAACGGGCTTTACATCTTGTAGATAACCGTATATGACTGCTCTAAACGATTCACTTTTGGATATTGGTCATATATCCTGCCCTTAGGCTGACAATTTTAAGAGGGTTTGTAGCTACATAGTTCATACATCATAAGGAAAATATATTCCAAAGATTTCATATGTTTGCTAAGACAAGCAAGCATCACTTCTGCTCATATTTAGGATTGGCAGAAACAAATCCCACAGAGACTTTGTTAGGAGAGTATGTAATCGACTAACAACCATGCAAAACACCCTAGCAACCATGTAGCAACATTCTAAAAATCACTCTCAGATCAGTCACATGATGGAACAGTTGCGCAACATTCTAAGTGTTTCTGAAGACACAAAGAAACAATGTGACAGTTTAAATCCCTTGTTTCTAATTCACAGACGGGAGCAATAATGCTTTTGTATGCTAATGGAGGTTCTGGCTTTCCTCTGAGTGCCTGGGAGTGTATTTTCCAGAGAGACAAGAGACTATAAAATACAATAAATTAACAATACTGGCCAATACTGTTAAAAACTGCCAAAGGTCCGGAGCGAACATGAGTCAAATGGACTACTATTTTTGGACTGTGTGAGTGAACAAACTTCTGAAGTGGGTTTGAGGAGATGAATATTATACACAGGCACTGAATGACACTAAAGACTAATAGTGTACTGATGTCATTGTGGTCCAGTTTGTGTCAAATGTGTGTTGCATATATCTATGGGAAAGTACTATACCATGCACTGCCTGAAAATATGTGCATATAAAATGTCATGAAAAGTATATAATAATATGATAAAAAATAAAAAATAACAACAATCGTCTCCACCTGTTTCTTTCCCCCAAAACATCAATTGATTTGATTCATGACAGTTGCAATCTCACCAAACAACCACTAGATGGCGATAAAGACACTAAAACGTGTGTTCCTGTTAACATGATGTATTAAATAATACCGTATTATTTTTAATGCATTGTTTTTAAAGGATATTTCCAAAAGTCTAAAACAATCTTTGGTTGCAGTCAGGTTCATAAATACTAGCTTTGGTGTATTGTTATAAACACAAACACACATTTCTGAGCCGTGGTCAGGAAGTCTAGAATCAAAGAAACTGGCCAAATATTTACACTTCACTACTTCACAACCTCCACTGCCATGGAAACGAGTTTTCATAATATCACGTGACTCGTGGGTCACATGACAGTCCCACCCTGCATGTATATTTTCATAAAACCTTTACTAAGAAGTCAGATTTCTGTGTAGTCTGCCTGTCTGAGGCACTAATTATGACATGAACATATGGCACAGAGATTCATCTCCATACAGTTTTTCAGTTCATGCTGAAAAGCATCTGGCGGTTGAAATGACATGAAATGAGGTTTTCGAGAAAAGCCCTGTGCTCTCGACATAATTCACAGAAGTAAATACAACATGTTGATTCAAACCTAAAACCAACTTAAAGGAGGAATCATTTTCTCCATGAGGTTGTGGTTTGAATCACCGTAATTGGTTGCATGATTTGACAAGACATGTTTATAACATCTGGTTATTTTGAAAATTCTTCTGACAATTAGGAATACCTAATTACAGTAGGGAATCCATGTAAAGTTCATGCAAACCACCAGAACGGACGGAAAAATAAGGACAGCGAAAACCAAACGTATGCTTGTGTGTCATTTTTGAACTTAAAATATTTTAAACAATCCGTTCAACATTATGATATGGAAATAAGTTTGGGGGGGGGTTATTAGCATTGATTTATAAATGAATAACACACAATGGTAAAATAATAAAAAAATAAGTTATTGATCAAAATTAGGATTGATCAAGCCATTTGATACAGCAAAAATACAAATAATTTTTAACATACATAACATTTTAATAAAATAAAAAAGTATTTTATATACACAGATATATGTGCATATATACATAAATTGACTTTTTATATAAATATAAACACACACACACACACACATCATTAGGATATTAAGTAAAGATCATGTTCCATGAAGATATTTTGTAAATTTCCTACTGTAAATATATCAAAAAATGTATTATTAGTAGTAATATGCATTGGTAAGGACTTCATTTGAACAACTTTAAAGGCGATTTTCTCAATATTTAGATTTTTTTGCCCCCTTAGATTCCAGATGTTGTATCTCGGGCAAATATTGCCAAATAATTTCCAATGGGGTTTTGTGGTCCAGTGTCACATATGTAAGGCAGATGCCAGGACGTCTGGGCTAAGAAGCAATCAGTTCCTGAGAAACTTTCCTAAGGATTAACATTTGAACACTCTCCTGCAGCACCATCCGAGACACCAAACCGATACACTCACACCTCACCCTCACACTCTGCCCATTACCCTCTGTACTTGTCTTTTCTCTCCCTCCATGAAAACCCATACAAAACCTATATAACGTTAAGTGTGTACAATGAGAAACTATACGTGTTTAGTATCATTTGAAATGTCTCAGTGCGTCTGGTAAACTGGTCTCATTCTCTCAGCCATAATACAAACCTCCAAGAAGTTCTATAAGTCGAGAAAATATTGTATGACATTAAAAAGGTGACCTCCCGCAGATCTATAATTCAGGATGCCTCCTGTATGTAAATAAGTGCCCTCTTTCACAGATGTTGAGAACCCATTCAAACACAAATTCTGGTTGCCCATTTGTGACCCCCTGAATAAGGGGCCAAAATCTAATTATAACAACAGTAACCACCATTTGGTGAGCCTATTGAATTATCTGGGTATTTAAGGAAAGATGACACAAAACTCAGGGAATCTGTAGACAGATTTCCCGCACGATTGCTGTGTGTAGTTTTTACTACCAGGTAAATATTTCTAACTCTTTGATCTCTGAATTGTGGATTTTGTATTTAATTGATGTTTTTATTCTTTGAGTTGGACTTTAAATTATGATTTTGATTACCTGGTTAATAAATTGTTACGATTTAATTCATTCTGATTTACTCTGACATTATTTTCTCAAGTAGATTAAGTGAAGACATATGTTACCGCAAATCTGCGTCAGGTTAAGTATTGGACCAAAATCCAGTTGAGTGGATCATAAGGGCACACTAACCGAGACTTTGGAGTTCCGACTAACTCTTGGCACTAGTTCAAGTGTACTTAGACTGTAAAGGCTAACAGGTAATTTCCGTTCAGGACAACAATAATGTTGATCGACCAACCTAAATAGGGTGAGCCTTACCTCTGTTTAAAGTAATTTTACTCTAGCTAAGTGTACGTGGGTAACCCGGCATGACTAAGCCAAAACTACTATCAGAAGAGTAACGTTGGTCAACTATATCTATAGTAGTGGTCATGACCTCTGACTAGAGTTAATGTTATTTTAATTCAAGTGTATACAGATCTATGGGGACTAAATACAATACTTTTAGAGAAAGCAAGCATGAGAGCAGCACTTTAAAACGGTTTAGTCATTTACCTCTGTTTAGTGACCAAGACTGACGAGTTTGTGATCGTGAGACCCGCGTTACGGCCGGCGCGGGGATCTTTAAGTGACATAGATTCCTAATGAACGAGTAAAATATAAAGTAAAGAGTTGAATCAAATGTTCATTCATATTTATGAATTATTGAATATATTTGGAAACCTTTTCATTAATGGAGTCAGATCAAATAACGAGGTAATACATAAGGAAATGTATTTGATTTAATCTTTTTGTGTTGCGTAAAAGGAAAGATAGTAACACACAGAGAACCCTTCACCCGCATCACTGGCTGCCGTTCTTGGACCAGTGGGCGGGTTTACAAAAATCCAGAAAAAACACATTATATAAAGGTTATAAATTGATTTAAAGTAAGTAAAATAAGTATTTAATCCCCAAGCAAAACAGGACTTAGTACTTGGTGGAGAAACACTTGTTGGAAAGCACAGAAGTAAGACGTTTCTTGTAGCTGGTCACCAGGTTTGCACACATCTCAGGAGGGATTTTGGTCCACTCCTCTTTACAGATCCTCTCTAAATCATTAAGGTTTATTGGCTGTTGCTTGTCAACTCAAAGTCTGAGCTCCCTCCACAGATTTTCTATAGGATTATGGTCTGGAGACCAGCTAGGCCACTCCATGACCTTAATGTGCTTCTTCTTGAGCCACTCCTTCGTTGCCTTGGCTGTAAGTTTTGGGTCATTGTCATGCTGGAAGACCCATCCACAACCCATCTTCAGTGCTCTGGCTGTCTATCTGTCCTCATCCAAGATTTTACGGTACATGGCCCATCATCCATCGGCCCCTCAATGCGGTGAAGTCATCCTGTACCCTTAGCAGAGAAACAGCCCCAAAGCGCAATGTTTCCACCTCCGTGCCTGACTGTAGGGATGGTGTTCTTGGGCTCATAGTCAGCATTTCTCTCCCTCCAAACACGGCAAGTTGAGTTGATGCCAAAGAGCTCAATTTTAGTCTCATCTGACCACAGCATTTTCTCCCAAGCCTTCTCTGAATCATTTAGATGTTCATTAGCAAACTTCAGATGGGCCTGTACATGTGCCTTCTTGAGCTTAGGGACCTTGTGGGCACTACAGGATTTTAATCCATTTATCCTTGAGATCATTACCAAGCTCCTCCCATGTAGTTCTGGGCTGATTCCTCACCTTTGCCATGATCATCCTTACCCCATGTGGCGAGCTCTTGCATGGAGCTCCAGACCGAGGGCGATTGATGGTTATTTTGTATTTCTTCCATTTACGAATAATCGCACCAACAGTTGTCTCCTTCTCACCAATCTTCTTGCCTTGTGCAGGTCTACAATCTTGTCCCCAACGTCCTTTGACAGCTCTTTGGTCTTGCCCATGGTGGTGGAGAGGTTGGAATGGAAGATGCAGATTCTGTGGACAGTTATCTTTTATACACATAATGAGCTGACATTAGGAGTACTTTATTAAAGTGACAGGACTAATCTGGGTTCCACATAACCAATCTGTGGAAGGCAGAATTCTTGCTAGTTGGTAGGGGACCAAATAATTATTTCACTCAATCAAATGCTAATCAAATTTATAACCTTTATATAATGTGTATTTTCTGGATTTTTTTTGGTTGATATTCTGTCTCTATGCATTAAAATAAACCTACCCTTCATTTCTTTGTAAGTGGGCAAATTATCTCTTCATCACGGCACCTGTTAGTGGGTGGGATATATTAGGCAGCAAGTGAACATTTTGTGTGTGTTAGAAGCAGGAAAAATGGGCAAGCGTAAGGATTTGAGCGAGTTTGACAAGGGCCAAATTGTGATGGCTAGACGACTGGGTCAGAGCATCTCCAAAACTGCAGCTCTTGTGGGGTGTTCCCGGTCTGCAGTGGTCAGGATCTATCAAAAGTGCTCTAAGGAAGGAACAGTGGTGAACCGGCGACAGGGTCATGGGCGGCCAAGGCTCATTGATGCACGTGGGGAGCGAAGGCTGGCCCGTGTGGTCTGATCAAACAGACGAGCTACTGTAGCTCAAATTGCTCAAGAAGTTAATGCTGGTTCTGATAGAAAGGTGTCAGAATACACAGTGCATCGCAATTTGTTGTGTATGGGGCCGCAGACCAGTCAGGGTGCCCATGCTGAACCCTGTCCACCGCCGAAAGCATCAGAACTGGACCACGGAGCAATGGAAGAAGGTGGCCTGGTCTGATGAATCACGTTTTTTTTTACATCACGTGGATGGCCGGGTGTGTGCACTATGGGAAAAAGGCAAGCTGACGGAGGCAGTGTGATGCTTTGGGCAATGTTCTGCTGGGAAACCTTGGGTCCTGCCATCCATGTGGATGTTACTTTGACACGTACCACCTACCTAAGCATTGTTGCAGACCATGTACACCCTTTCATGGAAACGGTATTCCCTGGTGGCTGTGGCTCTTTCAGCAGGATAATGCTCCTGCCACAAAGCAAAAATGGTTCAGGAATGGTTTGAGGAGCACAACAACAGGTTTGAGGTTTTGACTTGGCCTCCAAATTCTCCAGATCTCAATCCAATCGAACATCTGTAGGATGGGCTGAACAAACAAGTCCGATCCATGGAGGCCCCACCTCACAACTTACAGGACTTAAAGGATCTGCTGCTAACATCTTGGTGCCAGATATCACAGCACACCTTCAGGGGTCTAGTGGAGTCCATGCCTCGACGGGTCAGGGCTGTTTTGGCAGCAAAAGTGTGACCAACACAACATTAGGAAGGTGGTCATAATGTTATGCCTGATCAGTGTATATATATGTCTAGGGTATATCTAATTATATAAGAAGCAATTTCAAATTGTGCAATACCAAAACAAATAAGTCAGTGTTTCCATTTCATCTTTGAATAAAACAATTATGATTCATACCGATTCGACATCTTCTGATAATATAATCATTGACAGGATACAGTCCAGAACATGAATATTTTGATACTTGTGCTGATCACATCAAGACCTCACTGTCTTGCCCTCTGACACTGCAGAGACACTGGGACAAAGAACCGTATTTGACTTATAAACTCAATCCAGCTCTCTAAGCTGTCATGATCCATCACTGAGACTACACATTCGATCGAGTCTGCAACACATCAGAAATACTTGGGCAACAGCTTGGAAGAACAATCCCATCAGACTAAATGACTGATTTCATCCATAATAAAATCTGCTAAATAAAGTCTTCTGCACACACATCTGGATGTGATTCCACTGGCGTTCCTTCATATCTTTCGTGAATGGCTTGTGTTCACTGCAGTTTTGTTTTATTTAACTGGCGGGTGATAAAAAGGAAAATCAGATCTGAGGGTGTTTTTTTTATTTTTGCTTTATTAGAAGTGTAAGAAACCCATTACATTTTAAGGCATGTTTCCGCCCTAATTAAAAGCAAATATATTGTACATTTCTCTTAATTTAACCCATAGAAACAAATGGGTAACTGGGATTGATTTGTCCCCACATTAAACCAATTTTATCTCTCATTCACAATAAGAGAGACAGTAAAAGGGAATAGATTATTTTTTAAAGATGCCCCTATTATGCTATTTTAAGTGTTTCTAATTTTGTTTTAAAGTCTCCTACAACAGGTTTACATGCATCGAAGGTCAAAAGACACTTTCATTTTCTCTTAATATGCACATAACCTCATTTCTTAATTAGCCTGAAACGTTTCATTTGAAGATTCAGTCTCTCTAAACCCCTCCTTTCCATGAGACGACTCTGCTCTGATTGGTCAGATGGCCCAGTCTGTTGTGATTGGTCTACTCTGCTCTGATTGGTCAGATGTTCCAGTCTGTTGTGATTGGTCTACTCTGCTCTGATTGGTCAGATGTTCCAGTCTGTTGTGATTGGTCTACTCTGCTCTGATTGGTCAGATGTTCCAGTCTGTTGGGATTGCTCTACTCTGCTCTGATTGGTCAGATGGCCCAGTCTGTTGTGATTGGTCTACTCTGCTCTGATTGGTCAGATGTTCCAGTCTGTTGTGATTGGTCTACTCTGTTCTGATTGGTCAGATGGCCCAGTCTGTTGTGACTGGTCTTCTCTCTGATTGGTCAGATGGCCCAGTCTGTTGTGATTGGACTACTCTTCTCTGATTGGTCAGATGGCCCAGTCTGTTGTGATTGCTCTACTCTGCTCTGATTGGTCAGATGGCCCAGTCTGTTGTGATTGGTCTACTCTGCTCTGATTGGTCAGATGTTCCAGTCTGTTGTGATTGTTCTACTCTGCTCTGATTGGTCAGATGTTCCAGTCTGTTGTGATGGGTCTACTCTGCTCTGATTGGTCAGATGTTCCAGTCTGTTGTGATTGGTCTACTCTGCTCTGATTGGTCAGATGTTCCAGTCTGTTGTGATTGGTCTACTCTGCTCTGATTGGTCAGATGGCCCAGTCTGTTGTGATTGCTCTACTCTGCTCTGATTGGTCAGATGGCCCAGTCTGTTGTGATTGCTCTACTCTGCTCTGATTGGTCAGATGGCCCAGTCTGTTGTGATTGGTCTACTCTGCTCTGATTGGTCAGATGGCTCAGTCGGTTGTGATTGGTCTACTCTGCTCTGATTGGTCAGATGGCCCAGTCTGCTCTGATTGTTCAGTTCACAATCAGTTCACTTAGAGAGTTCACTTAGAGACGAAGTTTACTGGAAGTTCACAGCATCCAGATCTTTCATGAAGGTCTGTTTGGTCTTTTTTTTCTTACCGCTCTGGTGCTGCGCTTGCAGCTTGTTCTGTTATGATTAATAATGTTATTAACTAATGTATCAGACCTTGAGTATTTAAGGATGAGGAGAATATATGTAGATATTTAGTGCAATTCATAAACATAGCCATTTCTTCTGTAAATAAACCAATAGTTATGCAAATATATTGGGCATTTATGTAGTTGTTTAAATACTGTTGCATGGGAATGGATTTAGTAATTACCTATAATAATCTTTTGTAGTTTATGATTTGCCTTACTGAAACGTGTCTACAATGTATGGTATCTTAATGCAATACCATAATATGAATTTGCCCTTGTATTGACTACTCAATTACTGGTTCTGATAAAGTGGCTTTCTGATAAAGCCTTACAGCTGGTAAGACATTGTGCAACCATTTATTTGCCGTGCTATAGACCCCTTCATGGTTCACGTCACAGGAAAATTTGCAGTTCGCATGTCGGGGTCAGAAAGTTAATTCCATCCCATTGAATTGTGTTAACCAGAGAATTTCTCGTCAAGAAAAAAAATGGCTACTTGTTGCTTTGTGAACTCTGAAAATCGCACCAGTTGTAGAGTCAAATTTTCAAAAAAAATAGACGACATCTGTGGCTGCAAGCTATTAAACGGGCAGACTCGGACAATGCTACGAGCTCGTGTTTGTAGTGTTCACTTCATATCAGGTAAAGTCATCCTTTATCATCCCTTTCTGTTGAATTAAACTCGAAAGCCTGGATTGCATGAACAGTTTTCTGATATCTGGCAATAATTTTGTAGCATGACACAGGTCCATGACATTTACACAACTATTAACCTGCATAGCTTAACGTTATAGGCTAATGTACAGAAAACTGTTCATGCAATCCAGGCTTTCGAGTTTAATCTAAGAGAAAGGGATGATAAAGGGTGACTTTACCTGATATGAAGTGAGCACTACAAACACGAGCCTCTTTGATCGTAGCATTGTCCCAGTCTGCCCGTTTAATAGCTTGCAGCCACAGATGTCATCTATTTTTTTGAAACGGATGAGATCCTGCAGGAATCCTGAAAAACTTGACTCCACAACTGGTGCAATTTTTTACAGTTCACGACGCAACAAGTAGGCATTTTTTTCTTGACGAGAAATTCTCTGGTTAACACACAATTCAATGGGATGGAATGAACTTTCTGACCCCCACATGCGCACTGCACATTTTTTTTCTGTGACGTGAACCGTGAAGGGGTCTATACCAGACAGCACACTATAAACAACTGGGAACTGACTGTGTTCCTCCACTACTTGCATGCACACGTTCTTTACAGAAGTGGCATATAGGCCAAGAACAAAGTTAAGTTGAAAGACTTTTGATTAGTGTAAATCATTTGACTTTTTATTTGTACATGCACGATATCCTTGCAAACTGTTATAGGGTACCCAACCTGAGCCTGTTGACAGGCTTGTTGTTATTGCACCTAAGTTATCCGTCAACACAAAAAGAGTTGGCATTTCATCCACACTTTACAGAGCCCACACAGGTATGACAGAGTAAGAGGAACATTTCTATCGGTGTAATCAATTACCTAAGGATATTAACTTTTTTTATGAAAATACATTCTCAACACACTGTATGTTTCATTATTCTTGCATGTGTTTCTAATTCAGCAAATGTTTTATTTTATTTTGTGTATCTGGGCCCGTATTTATCAAGCTTCTCAAAGTGCTATTTTAGTCTTAAGTGCTGAGAATTCATGAAATTTACTCCTAATTTCAAACTTAAGTATAAAAGCAAGTTATCAAATTTCTTAAAGCTAAGAATCACTCTTAATCTCCCAGTTGTTTAAGACAGCTCGAGGTCTCTCAAGTGGTTAGGAGTTGCCAGTAGGGGCTTGTGATGGCACTGAGGAGACAGAGACGTGCGTGAATCTTTCAGGAGAGGGAGAACGTTTTTGAAATGTTTGACGATGAGCAGTTAATCAAACGGTATCGTTTGGACAGAGCAGGCATCATCTTTGTCAGCGCTGGTTAATGTTGGGCTGAACTTGCCTTTTATAACATGTTTCCGCTGTTCGACTAATTCAGCAAGCAGTAGCGCTTCTTCCTCCCGCCAATTTGGTTTTCTTTTGGATTATATCATAAAATCTAGCCTATATATAGGCAGGTCAGTTAATAGCACACCGGTTTAAAATGTATAATTTGTAAGACAACGTGTTAATCTTTCATTTCCAATGTTTATATCATAATGTATTCTCTTGAAAATTCTTTATTGTCAAATGTGTGTTGAATGTAAACTCCTCTTAGGAATTTCACCATTCAATGTGAATTTATCTGAGAATATTCTTAAATATGGAAATCTACTCAGTGATTGGTCCATGCCTATATCGTCATCCAAAATCCCGTTTGTGGCACAGCAAAGTGTTGTGAATCGTCTCTAAGACTGACACTTAAGATTTAGTCCTACACTTCACTTAAAGTATGACTGAGATGCTTGATAACTAACTTTTAAGCGCAGCTTTGAGCCAATAATTTTTTAACTCTTAAGTCAATTCTTAGCAGTGAGTAATGCTCAGAGGCTTGATAAATATGGGCCCTGCTGTTTTTGTAGGGCCACCACCAGATCCCTCAGTGCTTTCTTCAGGAGCTGCTCTAAGCCAGATTACACCCAAGCCATTGATTGTAAACCTGCTTACTGGAATCCCAAACATGTCTTTCAGCAAATCGCGTTTTGGACCAGTCCCCCGTGGGAGTTTGCTCTCCTATCAGTGTCCTTCTGACACGCCTTTAGAACTTATAAAAAACCCTTTCCAGACTTTCCTCTTACTAACCCTTGTTTGGAAATAACCTCTGCTTTGTTCCAAATCTTCGTCAAAGTCTTCACCTTGATTCCTTAAATCTTACACATGATTTAGCAACAGAAATAGAGTACGACACTAGAGCACAATCTAAATGTACATTATGGAGAACAGTAAGGAAGCCAAGGGTCACTGCTATTTTTTTTTTAGAGAAAAGCCTGCCATGTCACCACCACCAAAAGCGCCACCTCTCTTACAATGACAATGATGACTGGTGCAACGCAAACGACTGCCATGATAGAGGACTGGAGCTAGAACCAGTTATTCTTCAGCACTATGCTGATGCCACCCAGGTGAATGTCCTTCCTTGTGGCTTTGTAGTGCGTAGTGAGGTGCCACATCTGGAAGCAAGCCCTGATGGTCAGGTTTTTGATTCAAAGGAAACTCCACCTTTCAGACTAGCTGAGGTCAAATGCACAACAAAATAAAAATGCTCGAGAAGTGCAAAATTTAAACATAGTGGATGGTAGACCTAAGCTCTTACACAGTCAAAAATATTACTGGCAAGTACAAGGTCAGTTAGCCATCTCAGGCTTGTCTTGGTGTGTCACTTATACAGAAACAGAGCTCTTAATTGAGCGAATCTGGAGAAGCAATGAGTTCATTACTGAAATGAAAAACAAACTAGACCTTTATTACTATAGCGAGTACATGACAGCATATCTCAGTGTAGTGTAACATGCTACACCAAAAAAAAGCAAACCTGTCACACTGTTTGTTTATAGTTCACCATCTTTATTTATGTACCATTTCACAGTGTACATTTTGTATGTACAAAGAAATGTAATCAATTATGTTAATATCAAAAAAATTTTACTTTTCTGCTTGTGTGAATAGTACTCTTATACATGTTTTATACTAAATTATATGTACAGTATATATAAATGCTTGTATTTGATAAAACACATGGAAATATTAAACAACAAAAATAATTCAGCACTTTCACTTGTAAGCTCCATCCGTTAGCCCAAAAAACGGAATCTAACGGCTTGGTTGAAGGGCTTCTGCGTGTAAGCCTTTTCAGCATTTCTGTTAAATTCACTTAATTTATTAATATCTAATTTTAAATCTGACTTCATGAATAAAGTGATCTGACTCCAATTTTATGTGACTTCGTTCATTTTGTTACGTTTGTAATTTAACAGCTGGTGATTCGTTGTGATTTAATTTGGATCGTTGATTCTTCTTAGTATCTCTTATTTTCAAATATTCGTTCATCAAGGGACCCAAAACCACACAGAGACTGAGTGCTCGCGAGAATTACACTAGCTCACGCTCGCAAACCCGCCAGTTCTGATATTAGTCAGAGGATTGCAGAGTGAATATTTTACCTTTAAGTGGTCGCACCTGCTTACTCAACAAAAAGCGTAATTTGATTAATAGACACGAAAGCTGCAACTTGCTAATACAGTGATAGTCAGAAATCAGATTATCCCGCATGCTGCACTCCATGCTTCAGTCATGGGGTCCTCGGTTTGATCTATCCTGGCCAAACATTTACAGAAGTAACGGACTCCACATTGATCCATACTAGAATAATGATTTCAGAAAATTCAAGATGAATCAAGATTAACATTTATTTTGGCCAGACAGAACTTAAATAAACATAACTAAACATGAATCCATGGTACACAACTTTCAGCATAAAAATATAAAATACAATTACAAAAATAGTTTCAAAGAGTCATTATATCTGGCACAGTACACACAGTGTGTGTGAGTGCCTCTCGGACATTGACACACACTGCATGGGGGCTCTGGCTACAGAATGTTCCCAAATGGCAGCTCTGCTACCCTTCCTTAAATACCCAGACCAGAACAAAGGGTGGTAAATATTTGCAACACAACACCTAGTTTGGGGGAGAGGATCAGATATCTTCTGAGACCACTCAAAAGGAGAACAGAATTCTCATATGTTTCAATCTTTCTCATTCTACCAGTGACTACAGTGAAGTTGAGACCATTTTACCAATCGCACTGAGACCTTTAAAAAGATACCACACATGACAGAGGAAAAACAATAGATTTACAAGATGCATCATCTGTGGTATATCTGCATTCTGTGACTTGAATCAGGGGGAGGGAAGGGAGGAGGGAGAGGGGTAGAAGGTTTTGGGCAGGCCGATGACCTACTCTCTTTCTGTGAGATCTTCTCTCCAGATTAGTGAGTTTTATTGTTCTATTGCAGGGGGTTGGATCTTCAACTTTTGTCTTTGCAGTAAAACCGATTCTTACACACTCATTCACTGACAGTGGTCCTTGATAATTAGCCATTACACAACAATAAGCCCACATCTGATTGACAGTTCCCACCAGGCCAAGGGGTACTAGAGGTGTCCTAGATGTGGCATTGTTTCACCCTGCGAATTACCCTCTCCACACGGACTCTCATCCTGGCAATGGTGTGCAGTGTGTCTTCCTTGGTCAGCTAGGATGTTCGATTATTAAGGTGGGATTATCAGGCTTGCCTCAACATCCTTTCACACCTTCTCGATTGTAAAGCCCTTATCTGCCATGACGCCATCACCTGGCACAGACTTCTTACCGGCACAAAAAAAGAGACACATCACATTTCTCCCATTTTAGCGACTTCACATTGGCTTCCTGTTAAGTTCAGAATCGATTTTAAAGTTGCAGTTTTAGTGTACATGGCTCTATCTGGTGTTGCACCAAAATAAATAAGTGACCTTCTGATTCCTTACACTCCCCAAAGAACTCTTAGGTCTTGTAATCAGCTTCTTTTAACTGTCCCACGTTTTCACTATAAAACTAAGGCATCTAAAGCACCTAAACTCTGGAATAGTCTGTCCTTCAATGTGAGGTCTGCTCCTTCATTAGCCAGCTTTAAATCGGCTCTTCAATCTCATCTGTTCTCTCTGGCTTTTGATTAGATCGATATTGGTAGATTTTTATATTTATTTATTATTTGGATTGTATCGGGTCTCATGTGTTTATAGTTTGTATCTGCCTTGTTTCTTTTTATGCTCTCTTTTTATATGCACATTGTCTTACTGTACAGCACTTTGGCGTAACTCTGTTGTTTAAATGTGCTAGAGAAATAAAATTTAACTTGACTGGTTCAAGGCCTAAGATGCCAGATAACATGGTCAGTTCTTTGTCAGAAATAGAGCCAATATAGAGCCTTAAGACAAAAGTTATTGTCCCATTAGGAGCAATTCCTATCAAAGATTTAAGAGTGGTAGTGTTCTTGTGCTGTGAGAAAGTTTCAGACTGAAGTGTGAGTGAGAATGGCTTGATCTCAATGCAGTCAAGGGTAACTTATAGATTTGGACAGTACTCTTTGTACTTTCTGGGCATAGATGCATTTACCTATTCTCTAGTGGCCCATAGCATGAGATATAAGTAACTGGCCCATGTAATGATCCTTCTCACAGTTGATAAACTGACACTGAAAAGATCAGCTAGTACCTTATCTCTCAGGCCGACTGCCACTCTCATACAATATATTAAAATCTTATAAATGAGTTCCAGTGATCTCTGTGGACTTGGAGTTGGGTCCGCATCAGCATCTCTCTGAGCCTTTGTCCAGTATGCCAGATTTTCGGCTGATGGTGCAATAGAATCCCAGAAAACGTTGAATATCTTCTCAGATGGAAACTGGAAGGTGCTGTACTTGTGCTTTTAGCTCAAAGATCTTGCTATATTTTTTAAAGATTCTTTAACATTAATGATAGGTGATAAATCATTATACTATTAACCTATTACTAAAACACATACCAAAGCAACTTTTTTGATATATAAATGTATTTTAGTAATAGGTTAATAGTATAACGATTTATCACCTATTATTAATTGTTTAATTTTAACAACAATATGCTATGTGATAACTTAATAGGCAATATTCGACAATCAGTAAATCATCACTAAACTTTTGCCATGAAAACACTCTGCTTGTATAATACATTTATTTTTAGACATTCTTTTTCCATATAGACATGGAAATTACTCAAGTCAAATTCCATACTTTTCCAAACTGCATATGACGCCTGAAAATTGGGGGTACAGTTAACAAATATATGAGTAGTACTAGGTGAAACTAATACCTGGTGGAGGGTGAATCTCGTAGTCATGGAAACCAGTTCGATGATGACATCGCAGAATGAACGAGTAGAGAGATCAATGTCTTGCTCCATCCGACGTCTAGCTCTCTCAAACACACACACTCATTGGTCTTCACGGTCGCCGCCATTGTTTACCAAAACTATGACGACTTCCGGTTCGCAAACACGGAAGTGTGAAAAGGGTCCATTATGCTATTTTAAAGGTTCCTATTTTTTTCCTAAAGTCTCCTACAACAGGTTTACATGCATCCAAGGTCAAAAACACTTAAAATTTTCTCTTAATATACATTGCACATATCACTGTTGTGATTGGTCTACTCTGTTCTGATTGGTCAGATGACCCAGTCTGTTGTGATTGGTGTACTCTGCTCTGATTAGTCAGATTACCCAGTCTGTTGTGATTGGTCTACTCTGATTGGTCAGATGACCCAGTCTGTTGTGATTGGTCTACTCTGCTCTGATTGGTCAGATTGCCCGATCTGTTGTGATTGGTCTACTATGCTCTGATTGGTCAGATATCCTGATCTGTTGTGATTGGTCTACTCTACTCTGACTGGTCAGACAGCTCAGTTTGTTGTGATTGGTCTACTCTGCTCTGACTGGTCAGACAGCTCAGTCTGCTCTGATTGGTCAGATTACCCAGTCTGCTGTGATTGGTCTACTCTACTCTGACTGTTCAGACAGCTCAGTCTGTTGTGATTGGTCTACTCTGCTCTGATTGGTCAGATGGCTCAGTCTGTTGTGATTGGTCTACTCTACTCTGACTGGTCAGACAGCTCAGTCTGTTGTGATTGGTCTACTCTACTCTGACTGGTCAGACAGCTCAGTCTGTTGTGATTGGTCAGATTACCCAGTCTGTTGTGATTGGTCTACTCTGCTCTGATTGGTCAGATGGCCCAGTCTGCTGTGATTGGTCTACTCTGCTCTGATTGGTCAGATGGCTCAGTCTGTTGTGATTGGTCTACTCTGTTGTGATTGGTCAGATGACCCAGTCTGTTGTGATAGGTCTACTCTGCTCTGATTGGTCAAATTACCCAGTCTGTTGTGATTGGTCAGATTACCCAGTCTGTTGAGATTGGTCTACTCTGCTCTGATTGGTCAGATATCCAGATCTGTTGTGATTGGTCTACTCTGTTCTGATTGGTCAGATAACCCAGTCTGTTGTGATTGGTCTACTCTGCTCTGATTGGTCAGATGTTCCAGTCTGTTGTGATTGGTCTACTCTGCTCTGATTGGTCAGATGTTCCAGTCTGTTGTGATTGGTCTACTCTGCTCTGATTGGTCAGATGTTCCAGTCTGTTGTGATTGGTCTACTCTGCTCTGATTGGTCAGATGTTCCAGTCTGTTGTGATTGGTCTACTCTGCTCTGATTGGTCAGATGTTCCAGTCTGTTGTGATTGGTCTACTCTGCTCTGATTGGTCAGATATCCAGATCTGTTGTGATTGGTCTACTCTGTTCTGATTGGTCAGATGACCCAGTCTGTTGTGATTGGTCTACTCTGCTCTGATTGGTCAGATGACCCAGTCTGTTGTGATTGATTCCAGTCTCACTTACAACTACAGTGTTTGAGGGTGGGGCAACGTTCATGGGCAGCCAATGAATACCATAGGCTGGCATTATGAAAATTTGTTACATTGGTATGTAACAGGAAGTGAGCCTTGAATTACTGACGACTCATTTCAGCAGTTCAGAATCGATTCCTTTCTTTGGGAGACATTAACTTTATTTATCTGCACTTTGATTTTTAAACTTTGCAGACCTTTTACATTCACAAACAGCTATATTACACACTACATAAAAGGTAATATTCTGAGAAAAAAAAATAATAGGGGCACTTTAACCAGTTTTCTTTAAGTTACAAAAATGTAAATTATTATATTAATTATAAATTAATTTTTAATTTTAAACTTTTCTACCGCTTTAAAATATCTGTTAAAAATATCAAAAAAAAAAATTAACATTTTGTCATTGAATTGCTCTTATTTCATTACCAAACCACATGCTATTTTTTCTGCCTCACCTTCACACTAACAGTTTGAGCTCACACAGACACAAGAGGCCCAACACCCAACAGACACGGCAACAGGTCAGGACATATGTCAAACATCTGAAGTACCCCATTACAATAACAAAACTCAAAGGTCTCACATTTCAGCGGGAAACAGCCAGGAAG
This sequence comes from Rhinogobio ventralis, assembly GCA_039654625.1. Taxonomy (NCBI): domain Eukaryota; kingdom Metazoa; phylum Chordata; class Actinopteri; order Cypriniformes; family Gobionidae; genus Rhinogobio; species Rhinogobio ventralis. Next base: position 3,246,743 of record CM077200.1, on the reverse strand, counting down.
GGAGCCAGAGCAGAGGGAGTCGATTCAAACGTCTGACTGTATACTACGAAACAAATAAACAATGCACTGAAAATCTGTTGCTGGAACGAAAAACCACAACTCTAATGCACATACTTTGTTTTAAATCATTGGTTTGTTTCAGGACAACTACCAAATCCAAACAACAGGGGCAGAATCCAGGGGGTCCAGAGGGTCTGCGGGCACTTTAAAGTTCGTCTTCATGAAATCAAGCATGCTTAATCTGAGGGCAAATAGAAGAATACCTCACTTTTCCAATCCATTGCGATGATAAAATTGTGGTGCGCGAAACAGAGCGCGACACTTTTTCAGTGACTTTGGAACCAAAAGTAATTTTCTCCATTGGGATTTCTAAACAATCTTCAGTACAGAGTTCTGAACCATGAACCAAACCCAGGATAAACCACATCACGACAAACTGTGAACTGAAGCAAAAACAGAAAGTATATGAAAAACAGAAATGACATTAACTTAATTTCTTTGTGAGTGAAAAAACTGGCAGATTCATGTGACTGATCACAGGAAAATTACACCATAACAATGTTCCAAACCTTCACTAGCGATTATCATGAGTTGTGACGTCAAATATAAAATCAAAAATATTAATTTCCTTTTGAATGGCTGTCAATGGAGAAAGATAATTACAGCTAAAATACAGCTTTGAATCACAAGAATAAATTACATTTTAAAATAAATTCACACAGAAAACAGTTATTTTAAATTGTAATAATATTTCACAATATTTTTACTGTATTTTGATCAGATATATGTACTCTTGAGAAAAAATATAAATATTTAGATACTTAAAAAGTATACTGGATAAGATACTGTTACAAAATGCTCTAAGACTCGAAGGCTGAGGATCCAAGCGCAGTATTTATTCAGACTCACACTGGTGAATTGTTACATAGCCCCCCTCAAAGGAGCGGCTTCCAGACGCTCCTGAAATAGTCTAGGAGGGAGCTGGAGCGGAGGCGGACCCGGGGGCGGGAGGGAGGGCTAGGCTCATGGAGCGGAAGAGGCCCTGGAGACTGAGGCAGAGCAGAGCAGGCTGGACAGATGACCAGGGTGGTGCAGGCCGGACAGATGAGACTCTGGACTGTCAGAAGACACAGGCTCGGCGGCCATCTTGTCCGAAGACACAGGCTCCCAAAAAGGTTTAGGGGTAGCTTCCTTCTCGACCTCCCCTACTGTGAAAGGGGAACCAGCAAGCAGAAGGGCATAGTCCAAAAATTCCACAAATGACCCTCGAGGACCATCACGGACAAGTTTATCTTGAAGTGGTTTGTTTAATCCATAACAAAAGAAATCGATGAGTGCAAAGTCAGGCAGGTCAGATAAATATGCAGTCTAAAAAATCTTGGGTGTGGTCCTCGAGGGTACGATTACCTTGATGTAGGCTGACGAGTCTAACTGCTGGATCCATATAGGCTAAGTCTTCTGTTACAAAATGCTCTGAGACTCGAAGGCTGAGGATCCAAGCGCAGTATTTATTCAGAGGGTAATCCACAATTGTAGTCAAAAACAGGCAAAAGGTCATACACAGGCAAGCAGTGCAAACAAGGCAGGAGAGACAGGCAAAAGGGTAATCCACGAAACAGGCAAGTAATCCAAGATCAAGAGACAAGACACAAGAAACCAGGGAGGATGCTCAGAAATGCAGTAAACACTTAACAAGACTTAGCAAAGAATGACAGGGTGAACAGGTTAGATATAGGCAGAGGTAATAAGGTAAATGAGACACAGGAGTAAACAATGAGTGATGATGAGTCCGGGCAAAGGGTTATGGGTAATGTAGTCTATGATGGAAGGACAGTCCGGGTTGGAGTGCCCTCTGGTGGTGATCAGGGGCACTCACACTGGTGAATTGTTACAGATACAATATTAAATCAAGTGACATTTATTGTAAAGATGCACAAATACTCTTTTCAGCAAAACATTTCAGTTAATTTCATACAGTAAAATATTTTAGATTGGCTTATAAAAATGACTGGTCGTCTTTTTGACTTGTCAATGTAGAAAGATGCCGTTTTCCTGTAGAATGGTTTAGTTACACCATAGAGTTAACTACACTATGCGCACTCAGACGTGTTGTGTAATCAATGTGTGTTAATAGCAGCACGTTTGCTCCTGATCTCTCCCGCATTACCTGATAAAGCTCTAATGAGAAGTTTGCAAGCTAATTAAAGCCTCTATAACAGATTAAGCTCGGCCAGCCGTACAGATTTAGAGACAGCAATAACTTTGCCTCATCTGAGTTGGAGTTAGCTAATTTTCCTTGCTCAGAATGGCTGATGAAATCGATGTAAACTGTTAGAAATGCTTGAGCTACAGCTGACAGACGTCTTACCGGCAATAGACATTTAATAGCCAAACTAGTTAAAGACATTTATCAACTGATCAGTATGTCACTGACAGTATATGAAGGCACATAAACTTCATATCTTATAAATATTAATGCACTACTGTAAACATAAATGTACTGCTGTTTGGGCTCAGCAAGTTTTTTTTATTTTTTTAATTAATTAATACTTTGCAAGGATGCATTAAAATGCCCCTATTATGCTATTTTAAAGGCTCCTAATTTTGTTTTGAAGGTCTCCAACACAGGTTTACATGCATCAAAGGTCAAAAAACACTTTCATTTCCTCATTATATACATTGCACATCACCACAATGTTCAATGATTCTCAAACGACTCGATGGATGAATCAGTCTCTCTAAATCCCTCCTTTCCATGAGCTACTCTGCTCTGATTGGTCAGATTACCCAGTCTGTTGTGATTGGTCTACTCTGCTCTGATTGGTCAGATGGCCCAGTCTGTTGTGATTGTTCTACTCTGCTCTGATTGGTCAGATGGTCCAGTCTGTTGTGATTGTTCTACTCTGCTCTGATTGGTCAGATGGTCCAGTCTGTTGTGATTGTTCTACTCTGCTCTGATTGGTCAGATGGCCCAGTCTGTTGTGATTGTTCTACTCTGCTCTGATTGGTCAGATGGCCCAGTCTGTTGTGATTGGTCTACTCTGCTCTGATTGGTCAGATGTTCCAGTCTGTTGTGATTGTTCTACTCACCTCTGATTGGTCAGATGGCCCAGTCTGTTGTGATTGTTCTACTCTGTTCTGATTGGTCAGATGGCCCAGTCTGCTGTGATTGTTCTACTCTGCTCTGATTGGTCAGATGGCCCAGTCTGTTGTGATTGTTCTACTCTGCTCTGATTGGCCAGATGGCCCAGTCTGATGTGATTGGTCTACCGCTTACAGCGCATGTTTCTGAAGCTAAACGGCCATCACCATAACTGAACTCCAGCTCCGTCCGGAGGCTTCCTAAAGCTCAGCGATTGCACACACTGTAAAGACAGTAACGATGACGTCGATTTTACCATATCAATCCGAGCGCGAGTCTGATGATGAAACATTGGAAGAACTAGTTATTCAACCCAAACCTCCATCGCAAGGACGACTTGAGAAGGACGTTTCTTAGTGATACGCTACTCATTTTGAGGTACATTATGAGATATTGCAGCTGTAATTCCTCACCATCAGCATTAACAAGTGTACGTCCATCAACAAACCCATGTGTGTATTTCTCATTACATGCGGGAACTGTATCAATAACAGTGCATACGTTAGCCCAGCACTAACGTGAATGACTGATGTAACATTAAAGTTTGTAAAACAAATGTTACTCCATCCTTTATCTTTACTCACAGTATGAACGACAGTCGATCTGCATTAATAGACACAGTTTTATGTAATAGTGGCCCACAGCTGATTAGCAGAACTATTTCAGTAAGACAGTAATAACATGAGTTAGCCGGTTAGCCGGAAACGTACACAATATAAAACACAAAACTAAGTATTTTGAACACCCGGTAGAAAATATATACATCAATAATTAATCATACTTAGGTTGTAAGTAGGTTGTGATTCCGAGGAGCAAGCCAGTCCAAATAAACTGGTACTGACCCATCTTTCAAGAGCAAGTGTTTTGCGAATCCCGCGTTGAACTCTGAGATTTGAGAAGCAGTCGTCAGTAAAATGAGGGCGGGTCAAGTTGTTTGCGGGTGGACACAACGTACAACATAGGCGGTAAGCAAATGTATTTTCTAGTGACGTAGAACCTTAACGCAGTGCGATTCAAATTACAGACGACTCGTTAAGGCGGTTCAGTGTCGGTTCTTTCTTTTGGGAGACAATAACTTTATTTATCGTACTCTTTCGACTTTACAACTCTGCAGAATGTTTACATTCCTTTACATTCACAAACAGCTTTATTACACTGTATGAAGGGAATATTTAAAAAAAAAAAACATACTTTAAATAGATCAAAACTGACAATAGATATCTATAACACTACAATAGATTTCTATTTCCTTTCAACTTTCTAATTGTAAAGAATCCTAAAAAAAATATATCAGGGTTTTCAGAAAAATATGAAGCAGCACAAATGATTTCTGAAGGATCATGTGACACTGCAGACTGGAGTAATGATGCTGAAAATTCAGCTTTGATCACAGGAATAAATTATATTATAACATACACTCACCTAAAGGATTATTAGGAACACCATACTAATACTGTGTTTGACCCCCTTTCGCCTTCAGAACTGCCTTAATTCTACGTGGCATTGATTCAACAAGGTGCTGAAAGCATTCTTTAGAAATGTTGGCCCATATTGATAGGATAGCATCTTGCAGTTGATGGAGATTTGTGGGATGCACATCCAGGGCACGAAGCTCCCGTTCCACCACATCCCAAAGATGCTCTATTGGGTTGAGATCTGGTGACTGTGGGGGCCATTTTAGTACAGTGAACTCATTGTCATGTTCAAGAAACCAATTTGAAATGATTCGAGCTTTGTGACATGGTGCATTATCCTGCTGGAAGTAGCCATCAGAGGATGGGTACATGGTGGTCATAAAGGGATGGACATGGTCAGAAACAATGCTCAGGTAGGCCGTGGCATTTAAATGATGCCCAATTGGCACTAAGGGGCCTAAAGTGTGCCAAGAAAACATCCCCCACACCATTACACCACCACCACCAGCCTGCACAGTGGTAACAAGGCATGATGGATCCATGTTCTCATTCTGTTTACGCCAAATTCTGACTCTACCATCTGAATGTCTCAACAGAAATCGAGACTCATCAGACCAGGCAACATTTTTCCAGTCTTCAACTGTCCAATTTTGGTGAGCTTGTGCAAATTGTAGCCTCTTTTTCCTATTTGTAGTGGAGATGAGTGGTACCCGGTGGGGTCTTCTGCTGTTGTAGCCCATCCGCCTCAAGGTTGTGCGTGTTGTGGCTTCACAAATGCTTTGCTGCATACCTCGGTTGTAACGAGTGGTTATTTCAGTCAAAGTTGCTCTTCTATCAGCTTGAATCAGTCGGCCCATTCTCCTCTGACCTCTAGCATCAACAAGGCATTTTCGCCCACAGGACTGCCGCATACTGGATGTTTTTCCCTTTTCACACCATTCTTTGTAAACTCTAGAAATGGTTGTGCGTGAAAATCCCAGTAACTGAGCAGATTGTGAGATACTCAGACCGGCCCGTCTGGCACCAACAACCATGCCACGCTCAAAATTGCTTAAATCACCTTTCTTTCCCATTCTGACATTCAGTTTGGAGTTCAGGAGATTGTCTCGACCAGGACCACACCCCTAAATGCATTGAAGCAACTGCCATGTGATTGGTTGATTAGATAATTGCATTAATGAGAAATTGAACAGGTGTTCCTAATAATCCTTTAGGTGAGTGTATATTAAAAAAATAGTTATTTAAATAGTAATATTATTTAACAATATTACAGTTATACTGTATTTTTCATCAAATAAATGTAGCCTTGGTGAGCAAATTTAAATATTTAGACATTTAAACTACATTAAAAAAATTATATATATATATATATATATATATATATATATATATATATAGACAATTTATTAAGCCACACAAAAAAATATGTAAATGTCATTGCATTATCAACATGCATCATTTATGCATTAGATGCACAAACAAAACATTTCTAAAAAGAAGTTTGTCCGATTAGAAATGCTAAACCAGTAGATGTAGTGTTGAAGATAAAGACAGTCAGTATTGTGTGTGTTTGTGGTTAGTGGATGATGTTAGTTAATGTGATTCTCTACACTTGTGTGAACTTGAGGAGAACTGACTGCATACACCCACTAAAAATCAGCAAAACACCAGCTGATTCAAATACAATAAGACAAAAGTGTGGCTTAAGTGTTCAAATACTAAGCTATAGTTTAGGTAAACAGAAAAAAATTATATTATTGATATAATCGCTGGCCTGAATGCCATTTGCTGAGGATTTCCCGCTATCATTACATAAGAAAATCATCTCAACATCACATGACTCCGCTGGAAGCCAGTTTTGGGGTTCCAATGAAGAGCCCTTTGGTTTGAAATGCATCGCTCTGGTCTTGGTTCAGTACGTCTGTTTAGTAATTCACCGTAAGGGTTTAGTGAGGCAGGCTGCCATGCAGATAAAGGCTTGGATGAACAGCTTTGTTTAACACAAAAGCACTTGTGTTTGAACTACACATAATGTTGGGTGTGTGTTTATCTGACGAAGAGAAAGCGAAATAAAAAACGTGTTCTGGTCAGATATACATAATGTTCCACTTTTTTACTCAAGAGTATCAAAATGTGGGTATGGAAGCTTGTTTCCACCACAGAATAAAAAAATAAAAAAGGTAATTCTGACTTTGTGAGATATAAAGTCAGAATTGTGAGATATAAAGTCAGAATTGTGTGATATAAAGTCGGAATTGTGAGATATAAAGTCAGAATTGTGTGATATAAAGTCAGAATTGTGAGATATAAAGTCAGAATTGTGAGACAAAGTCGGAATTGTGAGATATAAAGTCAGAATTGCGAGATATAAAGTCAGAATTGTGTGATATAAAGTCAGAATTGTGAGATATAAAGTCAGAATTGTGTGATATAAAGTCAGAATTGCGAGATATAAAGTCAGAATTGCGAGATATAAAGTCAGAATTGCGTGATATAAAGTCAGAATTGCGTGATATAAAGTCAGAATTGTGAGATATAAAGTCAGAATTGTGTGATATAAAGTCAGAATTGTGTGATATAAAGTCGGAATTGTGAGATATAAAGTCAGAATTGTGTGATATAAAGTCGGAATTGTGAGATATAAAGTCAGAATTGTGTGATATAAAGTCAGAATTGTGAGATATAAAGTCAGAATTGTGAGATATAAAGTCAGAATTGTGAGATATAAAGTCAGAATTGTGTGATATAAAGTCAGAATTGCGAGATATAAAGTCAGAATTGAGTGATATAAAGTCAGAATTGTGTGTTATAAAGTCAGAATTGTGAGATATAAAGTCAGAATTGTGTGATATAAAGTCAGAATTGTGAGATATAAAGTCAGAATTGTGAGATATAAAGTCAGAATTGTGTGATATAAAGTCGGAATTGTGAGATATAAAGTCAGAATTGTGAGATATAAAGTCAGAATTGTGTGATATAAAGTCAGAATTGTGTGATATAAAGTCGGAATTGTGAGATATAAAGTCAGAATTGTGAGATATAAAGTCAGAATTGTGAGATATAAAGTCAGAATTGTGTGATATAAAGTCAGAATTGTGAGATATAAAGTCAGAATTGTGAGATATAAAGTCAGAATTGTGAGATATAAAGTCAGAATTGTGTGATATAAAGTCAGAATTGTGAGATATAAAGTCGGAATTGTGAGATATAAAGTCAGAATTGTGTGATATAAAGTCGGAATTGTGAGATATAAAGTCAGAATTGTGTGATATAAAGTCAGAATTGTGAGATATAAAGTCAGAATTGTGAGATATAAAGTCAGAATTGAGTGATATAAAGTCAGAATTGAGAGATATAAAGTCAGAATTGTGAGATATAAAGTCAGAATTGTGAGATATAAAGTCGGAATTGTGTGATATAAAGTCAGAATTGTGAGATATAAAGTCAGAATTGTGAGATATAAAGTCGGAATTGTGAGATATAAAGTCAGAATTGTGAGATATAAAGTCGGAATTGTGAGATATAAAGTCAGAATTGTGAGATATAAAGTCAGAATTGCGAGATATAAAGTCGGAATTGTGAGATATAAAGTCGGAATTGCGAGATATAAAGTCGGAATTGTGTGATGTAAAGTCAGAATTGTGAGATATAAAGTCGGAATTGTGAGATATAAAGTCAGAATTGTGAGATATAAAGTCGGAATTGTGAGATGTAAAGTCAGAATTGTGAGATATAAAGTCGGAATTGTGAGATATAAAGTCAGAATTGTGAGATATAAAGTCGGAATTGTGTGATATAAAGTCAGAAAGAATTGTGAGATATAAAGTCGGAATTGTGAGATATAAAGTCAGAATTGTGAGATATAAAGTCAGAATTGTGTGATGTAAAGTCAGAATTGTGAGATATAAAGTCGGAATTGTGAGATATAAAGTCGGAATTGTGAGATATAAAGTCAGAATTGTGAGATATAAAGTCAGAATTGTGTGATATAAAGTCAGAATTGCGAGATATAAAGTCAGAATTGTGAGATATAAAGTCAGAATTGTGTGATGTAAAGTCAGAATTGTGAGATATAAAGTCGGAATTGTGAGATATAAAGTCGGAATTGTGAGATATAAAGTCAGAATTGTGAGATATAAAGTCAGAATTGAGTGATATAAAGTCAGAATTGTGAGATATAAAGTCAGAATTGTGTGATATAAAGTCAGAATTGTGTGATATAAAGTCAGAATTGCGAGATATAAAGTCAGAATTGTGAGATATAAAGTCAGAATTGTGTGATGTAAAGTCAGAATTGTGAGATATAAAGTCGGAATTGTGAGATATAAAGTCGGAATTGTGAGATATAAAGTCAGAATTGTGAGATATAAAGTCAGAATTGAGTGATATAAAGTCGGAATTGTGAGATATAAAGTCAGAATTGAGAGATATCAAGTCAGAATTGAGTGATATAAAGTCAGAATTGTGAGATATAAAGTCAGAATTGAGTGATATAAAGTCAGAATTGAGAGATATCAAGTCAGAATTGAGTGATATAAAGTCAGAATTGTGTGATATAAAGTCAGAATTGTGTGATATAAAGTCAGAATTGTGTGATATAAAGTCAGAATTGCGAGATATAAAGTCAGAATTGAGTGATATAAAGTCAGAATTGTGAGACATAAAGTCGGAATTGTGAGATATAAAGTCAGAATTGAGTGATATAAAGTCAGAATTGTGTGATATAAAGTCAGAATTGTGAGATATAAAGTCGGAATTGAGTGATATAAAGTCAGAATTGTGTGATATAAAGTCAGAATTGAGTGATATAAAGTCAGAATTGTGTGATATAAAGTCAGAATTGAGTGATATAAAGTCAGAATTGTGTGATATAAAGTCAGAATTGTGAGATATAAAGTCAGAATTGTGTGATGTAAAGTCAGAATTGTGAGATATAAAGTCGGAATTGTGAGATATAAAGTCGGAATTGTGAGATATAAAGTCAGAATTGAGAGATATAAAGTCAGAATTGAGTGATATAAAGTCAGAATTGAGAGATATCAAGTCAGAATTGAGTGATATAAAGTCAGAATTGTGAGATATAAAGTCAGAATTGTGTGATATAAAGTCAGAATTGTGAGATATAAAGTCAGAATTGTGAGACATAAAGTCGGAATTGCGAGATATAAAGTCAGAATTGCGAGATATAAAGTCAGAATTGTGTGATATAAAGTCAGAATTGTGTGATATAAAGTCAGAATTGCGAGATATAAAGTCAGAATTGTGTGATATAAAGTCAGAATTGCGAGATATAAAGTCAGAATTGCGAGATATAAAGTCAGAATTGCGTGATATAAAGTCAGAATTGCGTGATATAAAGTCAGAATTGTGAGATATAAAGTCAGAATTGTGTGATATAAAGTCAGAATTGTGTGATATAAAGTCGGAATTGTGAGATATAAAGTCAGAATTGTGTGATATAAAGTCGGAATTGTGAGATATAAAGTCAGAATTGTGAGATATAAAGTCAGAATTGTGTGATATAAAGTCAGAATTGTGAGATATAAAGTCAGAATTGTGAGATATAAAGTCAGAATTGTGAGATATAAAGTCAGAATTGTGTGATATAAAGTCAGAATTGCGAGATATAAAGTCAGAATTGAGTGATATAAAGTCAGAATTGTGTGTTATAAAGTCAGAATTGTGAGATATAAAGTCAGAATTGTGTGATATAAAGTCAGAATTGTGAGATATAAAGTCAGAATTGTGAGATATAAAGTCAGAATTGTGTGATATAAAGTCGGAATTGTGAGATATAAAGTCCGAATTGTGTGATATAAAGTCGGAATTGTGAGATATAAAGTCAGAATTGTGTGATATAAAGTCAGAATTGTGAGATATAAAGTCAGAATTGTGTGATATAAAGTCGGAATTGTGAGATATAAAGTCAGAATTGTGTGATATAAAGTCAGAATTGTGAGATATAAAGTCAGAATTGTGTGATATAAAGTCAGAATTGTGAGATATAAAGTCAGAATTGTGAGATATAAAGTCAGAATTGTGAGATATAAAGTCAGAATTGTGAGATATAAAGTCAGAATTGTGTGATATAAAGTCAGAATTGTGAGATATAAAGTCAGAATTGTGAGATATAAAGTCAGAATTGTGTGATATAAAGTCGGAATTGTGAGATATAAAGTCAGAATTGTGTGATATAAAGTCGGAATTGTGAGATATAAAGTCAGAATTGTGTGATATAAAGTCGGAATTGTGAGATATAAAGTCAGAATTGTGTGATATAAAGTCGGAATTGTGAGATATAAAGTCAGAATTGTGAGATATAAAGTCAGAATTGTGAGATATAAAGTCAGAATTGTGAGATATAAAGTCAGAATTGTGAGATATAAAGTCAGAATTGCGAGATATAAAGTCGGAATTGTGAGATATAAAGTCGGAATTGTGTGATATAAAGTCAGAATTGTGAGATATAAAGTCAGAATTGTGAGATATAAAGTCAGAATTGTGAGATATAAAGTCGGAATTGTGTGATATAAAGTCAGAATTGTGAGATATAAAGTCAGAATTGTGAGATATAAAGTCGGAATTGTGAGATATAAAGTCGGAATTGTGAGATATAAAGTCAGAATTGTGAGATATAAAGTCAGAATTGTGAGATATAAAGTCGGAATTGTGTGTTATAAAGTCGGAATTGAGTGATATAAAGTCAGAATTGTGTGATATAAAGTCGGAATTGTGAGATATAAAGTCAGAATTGTGAGATATAAAGTCGGAATTGTGAGATATAAAGTCAGAATTGTGAGATATAAAGTCGGAATTGTGAGATATAAAGTCGGAATTGTGTGATATAAAGTCGGAATTGTGTGATATAAAGTCAGAATTGTGTGATATAAAGTCAGAATTGTGAGATATAAAGTCAGAATTGAGTGATATAAAGTCAGAATTGAGAGATATAAAGTCAGAATTGTGAGATATAAAGTCAGAATTGTGAGATATAAAGTCGGAATTGTGTGATATAAAGTCAGAATTGTGAGATATAAAGTCAGAATTGTGAGATATAAAGTCGGAATTGTGAGATATAAAGTCAGAATTGTGAGATATAAAGTCGGAATTGTGAGATATAAAGTCAGAATTGTGTGATGTAAAGTCAGAATTGTGAGATATAAAGTCGGAATTGTGAGATATAAAGTCGGAATTGTGAGATATAAAGTCGGAATTGTGTGATATAAAGTCGGAATTGCGAGATATAAAGTCAGAATTGCGTGATATAAAGTCAGAATTGCGAGATATAAAGTCAGAATTGTGAGATATAAAGTCAGAATTGTGTGATATAAAGTCGGAATTGTGAGATATAAAGTCGGAATTGTGAGATATAAAGTCGGAATTGTGAGATATAAAGTCGGAATTGTGAGATATAAAGTCAGAATTGTGTGATATAAAGTCGGAATTGTGTGATATAAAGTCAGAATTGTGTGATATAAAGTCAGAATTGTGAGATATAAAGTCAGAATTGAGTGATATAAAGTCAGAATTGTGTGATATAAAGTCAGAATTGTGAGATATAAAGTCAGAATTGTGAGATATAAAGTCAGAATTGTGTGATATAAAGTCGGAATTGTGTGATATAAAGTCAGAATTGTGTGATATAAAGTCAGAATTGTGAGATATAAAGTCAGAATTGTGAGATATAAAGTCAGAATTGAGTGATATAAAGTCGGAATTGTGTGATATAAAGTCAGAATTGTGAGATATAAAGTCAGAATTGTGAGATATAAAGTCGGAATTGTGAGATATAAAGTCAGAATTGTGAGATATAAAGTCGGAATTGTGAGATATAAAGTCAGAATTGTGTGATGTAAAGTCAGAATTGTGAGATATAAAGTCGGAATTGTGAGATATAAAGTCGGAATTGTGAGATATAAAGTCGGAATTGTGTGATATAAAGTCGGAATTGCGAGATATAAAGTCAGAATTGCGTGATATAAAGTCAGAATTGCGAGATATAAAGTCAGAATTGTGAGATATAAAGTCGGAATTGTGAGATATAAAGTCGGAATTGTGAGATATAAAGTCGGAATTGTGAGATATAAAGTCGGAATTGTGTGATATAAAGTCAGAAAGAATTGTGAGATATAAAGTCGGAATTGTGAGATATAAAGTCAGAATTGTGAGATATAAAGTCAGAATTGTGTGATGTAAAGTCAGAATTGTGAGATATAAAGTCGGAATTGTGAGATATAAAGTCGGAATTGTGAGATATAAAGTCGGAATTGTGAGATATAAAGTCAGAATTGTGTGATATAAAGTCAGAATTGCGAGATATAAAGTCAGAATTGTGAGATATAAAGTCGGAATTGTGAGATATAAAGTCAGAATTGTGAGATATAAAGTCAGAATTGTGAGATATAAAGTCGGAATTGTGTGATATAAAGTCAGAATTGTGAGATATAAAGTCAGAATTGTGAGATATAAAGTCGGAATTGTGAGATATAAAGTCGGAATTGTGAGATATAAAGTCAGAATTGTGAGATATAAAGTCAGAATTGTGAGATATAAAGTCGGAATTGTGTGTTATAAAGTCGGAATTGTGAGATATAAAGTCGGAACTGTGAGATATAAAGTCAGAATTGTGAGATATAAAGTCAGAATTGTGAGATATAAAGTCAGAATTGTGTGATGTAAAGTCAGAATTGTGAGAAATAAAGTCGGAATTGTGAGATATAAAGTCGGAATTGTGAGATATAAAGTCAGAATTGTGTGATATAAAGTCAGAATTGCGAGATATAAAGTCAGAATTGCGTGATATAAAGTCAGAATTGCGAGATATAAAGTCAGAATTGTGAGATATAAAATCAGAATTGTGTGATATAAAGTCGGAATTGTGAGATATAAAGTCGGAATTGTGAGATATAAAGTCGGAATTGTGAGATATAAAGTCGGAATTGCGAGATATAAAGTCAGAATTGTGAGATATAAAGTCAGAATTGTGAGATATAAAGTCAGAATTGTGTGATGTAAAGTCAGAATTGTGAGATATAAAGTCGGAATTGTGAGATATAAAGTCGGAATTGTGAGATATAAAGTCGGAATTGTGTGATATAAAGTCGGAATTGTGAGATATAAAGTCGGAATTGTGAGATATAAAGTCGGAATTGTGTGATATAAAGTCAGAATTGTGAGATATAAAGTCAGAATTGTGAGATATAAAGTCAGAATTGTGAGATATAAAGTCAGAATTGTGAGATATAAAGTCAGAATTGTGAGATATAAAGTCAGAATTGTGTGATATAAAGTCGGAATTGCGAGATATAAAGTCGGAATTGTGAGATATAAAGTCGGAATTGTGTGATATAAAGTCAGAATTGTGAGATATAAAGTCAGAATTGTGAGATATAAAGTCAGAATTGTGAGATATAAAGTCGGAATTGTGTGATATAAAGTCAGAATTGTGAGATATAAAGTCAGAATTGTGAGATATAAAGTCGGAATTGTGAGATATAAAGTCGGAATTGTGAGATATAAAGTCGGAATTGTGAGATATAAAGTCAGAATTGTGAGATATAAAGTCGGAATTGTGTGTTATAAAGTCAGAATTGTGAGATATAAAGTCGGAACTGTGAGATATAAAGTCGGAATTGTGAGATATAAAGTCAGAATTGTGAGATATAAAGTCAGAATTGTGTGATGTAAAGTCAGAATTGTGAGATATAAAGTCGGAATTGTGAGATATAAAGTCGGAATTGCGAGATATAAAGTCGGAATTGTGTGATATAAAGTCAGAATTGCGAGATATAAAGTCAGAATTGCGTGATATAAAGTCAGAATTGCGAGATATAAAGTCAGAATTGTGAGATATAAAGTCAGAATTGTGTGATATAAAGTCGGAATTGTGAGATATAAAGTCGGAATTGTGAGATATAAAGTCGGAATTGTGAGATATAAAGTCAGAATTGCGAGATATAAAGTCAGAATTGTGAGATATAAAGTCAGAATTGTGAGATATAAAGTCAGAATTGTGTGATGTAAAGTCAGAATTGTGAGATATAAAGTCGGAATTGTGTGATATAAAGTCGGAATTGTGAGATATAAAGTCAGAATTGTGTGATATAAAGTCGGAATTGTGAGATATAAAGTCAGAATTGTGAGATATAAAGTCAGAATTGTGTGATATAAAGTCAGAATTGTGAGATATAAAGTCAGAATTGTGAGATATAAAGTCAGAATTGTGAGATATAAAGTCAGAATTGTGTGATATAAAGTCAGAATTGCGAGATATAAAGTCAGAATTGAGTGATATAAAGTCAGAATTGTGTGTTATAAAGTCAGAATTGTGAGATATAAAGTCCGAATTGTGTGATATAAAGTCGGAATTGTGAGATATAAAGTCAGAATTGTGTGATATAAAGTCAGAATTGTGAGATATAAAGTCAGAATTGTGTGATATAAAGTCGGAATTGTGAGATATAAAGTCAGAATTGTATGATATAAAGTCAGAATTGTGAGATATAAAGTCAGAATTGTGTGATATAAAGTCAGAATTGTGAGATATAAAGTCAGAATTGTGAGATATAAAGTCAGAATTGCGAGATATAAAGTCAGAATTGTGAGATATAAAGTCAGAATTGTGAGATATAAAGTCAGAATTGTGTGATGTAAAGTCAGAATTGTGAGATATAAAGTCGGAATTGTGTGATATAAAGTCGGAATTGTGAGATATAAAGTCAGAATTGTGTGATATAAAGTCGGAATTGTGAGATATAAAGTCAGAATTGTGAGATATAAAGTCAGAATTGTGTGATATAAAGTCAGAATTGTGAGATATAAAGTCAGAATTGTGAGATATAAAGTCAGAATTGTGAGATATAAAGTCAGAATTGTGTGATATAAAGTCAGAATTGCGAGATATAAAGTCAGAATTGAGTGATATAAAGTCGGAATTGTGAGATATAAAGTCCGAATTGTGAGATATAAAGTCCGAATTGTGTGATATAAAGTCGGAATTGTGAGATATAAAGTCAGAATTGTGTGATATAAAGTCAGAATTGTGAGATATAAAGTCAGAATTGTGTGATATAAAGTCGGAATTGTGAGATATAAAGTCAGAATTGTATGATATAAAGTCAGAATTGTGAGATATAAAGTCAGAATTGTGTGATATAAAGTCAGAATTGTGAGATATAAAGTCAGAATTGTGAGATATAAAGTCAGAATTGTGAGATATAAAGTCAGAATTGTGTGATATAAAGTCGGAATTGTGAGATATAAAGTCAGAATTGTGAGATATAAAGTCGGAATTGTGAGATATAAAGTCAGAATTGTGAGATATAAAGTCGGAATTGTGAGATATAAAGTCGGAATTGTGTGATATAAAGTCGGAATTGTGTGATATAAAGTCAGAATTGTGTGATATAAAGTCAGAATTGTGAGATATAAAGTCAGAATTGAGTGATATAAAGTCAGAATTGAGAGATATAAAGTCAGAATTGTGAGATATAAAGTCAGAATTGTGAGATATAAAGTCGGAATTGTGTGATATAAAGTCAGAATTGTGAGATATAAAGTCAGAATTGTGAGATATAAAGTCGGAATTGTGAGATATAAAGTCAGAATTGTGAGATATAAAGTCGGAATTGTGAGATATAAAGTCAGAATTGTGAGATATAAAGTCAGAATTGTGAGATATAAAGTCGGAATTGTGAGATATAAAGTCGGAATTGCGAGATATAAAGTCAGAATTGTGTGATGTAAAGTCAGAATTGTGAGATATAAAGTCGGAATTGTGAGATATAAAGTCAGAATTGTGAGATATAAAGTCGGAATTGTGAGATGTAAAGTCAGAATTGTGAGATATAAAGTCGGAATTGTGAGATATAAAGTCAGAATTGTGAGATATAAAGTCGGAATTGTGTGATATAAAGTCAGAATTGTGAGATATAAAGTCAGAATTGTGTGATATAAAGTCAGAATTGTGAGATATAAAGTCAGAATTGTGTGATATAAAGTCAGAATTGTGAGATATAAAGTCGGAATTGTGAGATATAAAGTCAGAATTGTGAGATATAAAGTCGGAATTGTGAGATATAAAGTCAGAATTGTGAGATATAAAGTCAGAATTGAGTGATATAAAGTCAGAATTGTGTGATATAAAGTCAGAATTGTGAGATATAAAGTCAGAATTGTGAGATATAAAGTCGGAATTGTGAGATATAAAGTCAGAATTGTGAGATATAAAGTCGGAATTGTGAGATATAAAGTCAGAATTGTGAGATATAAAGTCAGAATTGTGAGATATAAAGTCGGAATTGTGAGATATAAAGTCGGAATTGCGAGATATAAAGTCGGAATTGTGTGATGTAAAGTCAGAATTGTGAGATATAAAGTCGGAATTGTGAGATATAAAGTCAGAATTGTGAGATATAAAGTCGGAATTGTGAGATGTAAAGTCAGAATTGTGAGATATAAAGTCGGAATTGTGAGATATAAAGTCGGAATTGTGAGATATAAAGTCGGAATTGTGTGATATAAAGTCAGAAAGAATTGTGAGATATAAAGTCGGAATTGTGAGATATAAAGTCAGAATTGTGAGATATAAAGTCAGAATTGTGTGATGTAAAGTCAGAATTGTGAGATATAAAGTCGGAATTGTGAGATATAAAGTCGGAATTGTGAGATATAAAGTCGGAATTGTGAGATATAAAGTCAGAATTGTGTGATATAAAGTCAGAATTGCGAGATATAAAGTCAGAATTGTGAGATATAAAGTCAGAATTGTGTGATGTAAAGTCAGAATTGTGAGATATAAAGTCGGAATTGTGAGATATAAAGTCGGAATTGTGAGATATAAAGTCGGAATTGTGAGATATAAAGTCAGAATTGTGAGATATAAAGTCAGAATTGAGTGATATAAAGTCAGAATTGAGAGATATCAAGTCAGAATTGAGTGATATAAAGTCAGAATTGTGAGATATAAAGTCAGAATTGAGTGATATAAAGTCAGAATTGTGTGATATAAAGTCAGAATTGTGTGATATAAAGTCAGAATTGTGTGATATAAAGTCAGAATTGCGAGATATAAAGTCAGAATTGAGTGATATAAAGTCAGAATTGTGAGACATAAAGTCGGAATTGTGAGATATAAAGTCAGAATTGAGTGATATAAAGTCAGAATTGTGTGATGTAAAGTCAGAATTGTGAGATATAAAGTCGGAATTGAGTGATATAAAGTCAGAATTGTGTGATATAAAGTCAGAATTGAGTGATATAAAGTCAGAATTGTGTGATATAAAGTCAGAATTGAGTGATATAAAGTCAGAATTGTGTGATATAAAGTCAGAATTGTGAGATATAAAGTCAGAATTGTGTGATGTAAAGTCAGAATTGTGAGATATAAAGTCGGAATTGTGAGATATAAAGTCGGAATTGTGAGATATAAAGTCAGAATTGAGTGATATAAAGTCAAAATTGAGAGATATCAAGTCAGAATTGAGTGATATAAAGTCAGAATTGTGAGATATAAAGTCAGAATTGTGTGATATAAAGTCAGAATTGTGAGATATAAAGTCAGAATTGTGTGATGTAAAGTCAGAATTGTGTGATATAAAGTCAGAATTGCGAGATATAAAGTCAGAATTGAGTGATATAAAGTCAGAATTGTGTGATATAAAGTCAGAATTGTGTGATATAAAGTCAGAATTGTGTGATGTAAAGTCAGAATTGTGAGATATAAAGTCGGAATTGTGAGATATAAAGTCGGAATTGTGAGATATAAAGTCGGAATTGTGAGATATAAAGTCAGAATTGTGAGATATAAAGTCAGAATTGAGTGATATAAAGTCAGAATTGAGAGATATCAAGTCAGAATTGAGTGATATAAAGTCAGAATTGTGAGATATAAAGTCAGAATTGAGTGATATAAAGTCAGAATTGTGTGATATAAAGTCAGAATTGTGTGATATAAAGTCAGAATTGTGTGATATAAAGTCAGAATTGTGTGATATAAAGTCAGAATTGTGTGATATAAAGTCAGAATTGCGAGATATAAAGTCAGAATTGAGTGATATAAAGTCAGAATTGAGTGATATAAAGTCAGAATTGTGTGATATAAAGTCAGAATTGAGAGATATCAAGTCAGAATTGAGTGATATAAAGTCAGAATTGAGAGATATCAAGTCAGAATTGAGTGATATAAAGTCAGAATTGTGAGATATAAAGTCAGAATTGTGTGATGTAAAGTCAGAATTGCGAGATATAAAGTCAGAATTGAGTGATATAAAGTCAGAATTGAGTGATATAAAGTCAGAATTGTGAGATATAAAGTCAGAATTGTGTGATGTAAAGTCAGAATTGCGAGATATAAAGTCAGAATTGTGAGATATCAAGTCAGAATTGAGTGATATAAAGTCAGAATTGAGTGATATAAAGTCAGAATTGTGTGATGTAAAGTCAGAATTGTGAGATATAAAGTCAGAATTGAGTGATATAAAGTCAGAATTGTGAGATATAAAGTCAGAATTGTGTGATGTAAAGTCAGAATTGCGAGATATAAAGTCAGAATTGAGAGATATCAAGTCAGAATTGAGTGATATAAAGTCAGAATTGAGTGATATAAAGTCAGAATTGAGAGATATAAAGTCGGAATTGTGAGATATAAAGTCAGAATTGTGAGATATAAAGTCGGAATTGTGAGATGTAAAGTCAGAATTGTGAGATATAAAGTCGGAATTGTGAGATATAAAGTCAGAATTGTGAGATATAAAGTCGGAATTGTGTGATATAAAGTCAGAAAGAATTGTGAGATATAAAGTCGGAATTGTGAGATATAAAGTCAGAATTGTGAGATATAAAGTCAGAATTGTGTGATGTAAAGTCAGAATTGTGAGATATAAAGTCGGAATTGTGAGATATAAAGTCGGAATTGTGAGATATAAAGTCAGAATTGTGAGATATAAAGTCAGAATTGAGTGATATAAAGTCAGAATTGTGTGATATAAAGTCAGAATTGCGAGATATAAAGTCAGAATTGTGAGATATAAAGTCAGAATTGTGTGATGTAAAGTCAGAATTGCGAGATATAAAGTCAGAATTGAGTGATATAAAGTCAGAATTGAGAGATATAAAGTCGGAATTGTGAGATATAAAGTCAGAATTGTGAGATATAAAGTCGGAATTGTGAGATGTAAAGTCAGAATTGTGAGATATAAAGTCGGAATTGTGAGATATAAAGTCAGAATTGTGAGATATAAAGTCGGAATTGTGTGATATAAAGTCAGAAAGAATTGTGAGATATAAAGTCGGAATTGTGAGATATAAAGTCAGAATTGTGTGATGTAAAGTCAGAATTGTGAGATATAAAGTCGGAATTGTGAGATATAAAGTCGGAATTGTGAGATATAAAGTCAGAATTGTGAGATATAAAGTCAGAATTGAGTGATATAAAGTCAGAATTGAGTGATATAAAGTCAGAATTGTGAGATGTAAAGTCAGAATTGTGAGATATAAAGTCGGAATTGTGAGATATAAAGTCAGAATTGTGAGATATAAAGTCGGAATTGTGAGATGTAAAGTCAGAATTGTGAGATATAAAGTCGGAATTGTGAGATATAAAGTCAGAATTGTGAGATATAAAGTCGGAATTGTGTGATATAAAGTCAGAAAGAATTGTGAGATATAAAGTCAGAATTGTGAGATATAAAGTCAGAATTGTGTGATGTAAAGTCAGAATTGTGAGATATAAAGTCGGAATTGTGAGATATAAAGTCGGAATTGTGAGATATAAAGTCAGAATTGTGAGATATAAAGTCAGAATTGAGTGATATAAAGTCAGAATTGTGTGATATAAAGTCAGAATTGCGAGATATAAAGTCAGAATTGTGAGATATAAAGTCAGAATTGTGTGATATAAAGTCAGAATTGCGAGATATAAAGTCAGAATTGTGAGATATAAAGTCAGAATTGTGTGATGTAAAGTCAGAATTGTGAGATATAAAGTCGGAATTGTGAGATATAAAGTCGGAATTGTGAGATATAAAGTCGGAATTGTGAGATATAAAGTCAGAATTGTGAGATATAAAGTCAGAATTGAGTGATATAAAGTCAGAATTGAGAGATATCAAGTCAGAATTGAGTGATATAAAGTCAGAATTGTGAGATATAAAGTCAGAATTGAGTGATATAAAGTCAGAATTGTGTGATATAAAGTCAGAATTGTGTGATATAAAGTCAGAATTGTGTGATATAAAGTCAGAATTGCGAGATATAAAGTCAGAATTGAGTGATATAAAGTCAGAATTGTGAGACATAAAGTCGGAATTGTGAGATATAAAGTCAGAATTGAGTGATATAAAGTCAGAATTGTGTGATATAAAGTCAGAATTGTGAGATATAAAGTCGGAATTGAGTGATATAAAGTCAGAATTGTGTGATATAAAGTCAGAATTGAGTGATATAAAGTCAGAATTGTGTGATATAAAGTCAGAATTGAGTGATATAAAGTCAGAATTGTGTGATATAAAGTCAGAATTGTGAGATATAAAGTCAGAATTGTGTGATGTAAAGTCAGAATTGTGAGATATAAAGTCGGAATTGTGAGATATAAAGTCGGAATTGTGAGATATAAAGTCAGAATTGAGAGATATAAAGTCAGAATTGAGTGATATAAAGTCAGAATTGAGAGATATCAAGTCAGAATTGAGTGATATAAAGTCAGAATTGTGAGATATAAAGTCAGAATTGTGTGATATAAAGTCAGAATTGTGAGATATAAAGTCAGAATTGTGTGATGTAAAGTCAGAATTGTGTGATATAAAGTCAGAATTGCGAGATATAAAGTCAGAATTGAGTGATATAAAGTCAGAATTGTGTGATATAAAGTCAGAATTGTGTGATATAAAGTCAGAATTGTGTGATGTAAAGTCAGAATTGTGAGATATAAAGTCGGAATTGTGAGATATAAAGTCGGAATTGTGAGATATAAAGTCGGAATTGTGAGATATAAAGTCAGAATTGTGAGATATAAAGTCAGAATTGAGTGATATAAAGTCAGAATTGAGAGATATCAAGTCAGAATTGAGTGATATAAAGTCAGAATTGTGTGATATAAAGTCAGAATTGTGTGATATAAAGTCAGAATTGTGTGATATAAAGTCAGAATTGTGTGATATAAAGTCAGAATTGTGTGATATAAAGTCAGAATTGCGAGATATAAAGTCAGAATTGAGTGATATAAAGTCAGAATTGAGTGATATAAAGTCAGAATTGTGTGATATAAAGTCAGAATTGAGAGATATCAAGTCAGAATTGAGTGATATAAAGTCAGAATTGAGAGATATAAAGTCAGAATTGAGTGATATAAAGTCAGAATTGTGAGATATAAAGTCAGAATTGTGTGATGTAAAGTCAGAATTGCGAGATATAAAGTCAGAATTGAGTGATATAAAGTCAGAATTGAGTGATATAAAGTCAGAATTGTGAGATATAAAGTCAGAATTGTGTGATGTAAAGTCAGAATTGCGAGATATAAAGTCAGAATTGTGAGATATAAAGTCAGAATTGAGAGATATCAAGTCAGAATTGAGTGATATAAAGTCAGAATTGAGTGATATAAAGTCAGAATTGAGAGATATCAAGTCAGAATTGAGTGATATAAAGTCAGAATTGTGAGATATAAAGTCAGAATTGTGTGATATAAAGTCAGAATTGCGAGATATAAAGTCAGAATTGTGAGACATAAAGTCGGAATTGTGAGATATAAAGTCAGAATTGCGAGATATAAAGTCAGAATTGAGTGATATAAAGTCAGAATTGTGAGATATAAAGTCAGAATTGTGAGATATAAAGTCAGAATTGTGAGATATAAAGTCAGAATTGTGAGATATAAAGTCAGAATTGTGAGATATAAAGTCAGAATTGTGTGATATAAAGTCAGAATTGTGAGATATAAAGTCAGAATTGTGAGATATAAAGTCAGAATTGTGTGATGTAAAGTCAGAATTGTGAGATATAAAGTCGGAATTGTGAGATATAAAGTCGGAATTGTGAGATATAAAGTCGGAATTGTGAGATATAAAGTCAGAATTGTGTGATATAAAGTCAGAATTGAGTGATATAAAGTCAGAATTGAGAGATATCAAGTCAGAATTGAGTGATATAAAGTCAGAATTGTGAGATATAAAGTCAGAATTGAGTGATATAAAGTCAGAATTGTGTGATATAAAGTCAGAATTGTGTGATATAAAGTCAGAATTGTGTGATGTAAAGTCAGAATTGTGAGATATAAAGTCGGAATTGTGAGATATAAAGTCGGAATTGTGAGATATAAAGTCGGAATTGTGAGATATAAAGTCAGAATTGTGAGATATAAAGTCAGAATTGAGTGATATAAAGTCAGAATTGAGAGATATCAAGTCAGAATTGAGTGATATAAAGTCAGAATTGTGAGATATAAAGTCAGAATTGAGTGATATAAAGTCAGAATTGTGTGATATAAAGTCAGAATTGTGTGATATAAAGTCAGAATTGTGTGATATAAAGTCAGAATTGCGAGATATAAAGTCAGAATTGAGTGATATAAAGTCAGAATTGTGAGACATAAAGTCGGAATTGTGAGATATAAAGTCAGAATTGAGTGATATAAAGTCAGAATTGTGTGATATAAAGTCAGAATTGTGAGATATAAAGTCGGAATTGAGTGATATAAAGTCAGAATTGTGTGATATAAAGTCAGAATTGAGTGATATAAAGTCAGAATTGTGTGATATAAAGTCAGAATTGAGTGATATAAAGTCAGAATTGTGAGATATAAAGTCAGAATTGTGTGATGTAAAGTCAGAATTGTGAGATATAAAGTCGGAATTGTGAGATATAAAGTCGGAATTGTGAGATATAAAGTCAGAATTGAGAGATATAAAGTCAGAATTGAGTGATATAAAGTCAGAATTGAGAGATATCAAGTCAGAATTGAGTGATATAAAGTCAGAATTGTGAGATATAAAGTCAGAATTGTGTGATATAAAGTCAGAATTGTGAGATATAAAGTCAGAATTGTGTGATGTAAAGTCAGAATTGTGTGATATAAAGTCAGAATTGCGAGATATAAAGTCAGAATTGAGTGATATAAAGTCAGAATTGTGTGATATAAAGTCAGAATTGTGTGATATAAAGTCAGAATTGTGTGATGTAAAGTCAGAATTGTGAGATATAAAGTCGGAATTGTGAGATATAAAGTCGGAATTGTGAGATATAAAGTCGGAATTGTGAGATATAAAGTCAGAATTGTGAGATATAAAGTCAGAATTGAGTGATATAAAGTCAGAATTGAGAGATATCAAGTCAGAATTGAGTGATATAAAGTCAGAATTGTGTGATATAAAGTCAGAATTGTGTGATATAAAGTCAGAATTGTGTGATATAAAGTCAGAATTGTGTGATATAAAGTCAGAATTGTGTGATATAAAGTCAGAATTGCGAGATATAAAGTCAGAATTGAGTGATATAAAGTCAGAATTGAGTGATATAAAGTCAGAATTGTGTGATATAAAGTCAGAATTGAGAGATATCAAGTCAGAATTGAGTGATATAAAGTCAGAATTGAGAGATATCAAGTCAGAATTGAGTGATATAAAGTCAGAATTGTGAGATATAAAGTCAGAATTGTGTGATGTAAAGTCAGAATTGCGAGATATAAAGTCAGAATTGAGTGATATAAAGTCAGAATTGAGTGATATAAAGTCAGAATTGTGAGATATAAAGTCAGAATTGTGTGATGTAAAGTCAGAATTGCGAGATATAAAGTCAGAATTGTGAGATATAAAGTCAGAATTGAGAGATATCAAGTCAGAATTGAGTGATATAAAGTCAGAATTGAGTGATATAAAGTCAGAATTGAGAGATATCAAGTCAGAATTGAGTGATATAAAGTCAGAATTGTGAGATATAAAGTCAGAATTGTGTGATATAAAGTCAGAATTGCGAGATATAAAGTCAGAATTGTGAGACATAAAGTCGGAATTGTGAGATATAAAGTCAGAATTGCGAGATATAAAGTCAGAATTGAGTGATATAAAGTCAGAATTGTGAGATATAAAGTCAGAATTGTGAGATATAAAGTCAGAATTGTGAGATATAAAGTCAGAATTGTGAGATATAAAGTCAGAATTGTGAGATATAAAGTCAGAATTGTGTGATATAAAGTCAGAATTGTGAGATATAAAGTCAGAATTGTGAGATATAAAGTCAGAATTGTGAGATATAAAGTCGGAATTGAGAGATATAAAGTCAGAATTGTGAGATATAAAGTCAGAATTGAGAGATATAAAGTCAGAATTGTGAGATATAAAGTCAGAATTGAGAGATATAAAGTCAGAATTGTGAGATATAAAGTCAGAATTGTGAGATATAAAGTCAGAATTGTGAGATATAAAGTCAGAATTGTGAGATATAAAGTCAGAATTGAGAGATATAAAGTCAGAATTGTGAGATATAAAGTCAGAATTGAGAGATATAAAGTCAGAATTGTGTGATATAAAGTCAGAATTGTGTGATATAAAGTCAGAATTGTGTGATATAAAGTCAGAATTGTGTGATATAAAGTCAGAATTGCGAGATATAAAGTCAGAATTGAGTGATATAAAGTCAGAATTGAGTGATATAAAGTCAGAATTGTGTGATATAAAGTCAGAATTGAGAGATATCAAGTCAGAATTGAGTGATATAAAGTCAGAATTGAGAGATATCAAGTCAGAATTGAGTGATATAAAGTCAGAATTGTGAGATATAAAGTCAGAATTGTGTGATGTAAAGTCAGAATTGCGAGATATAAAGTCAGAATTGAGTGATATAAAGTCAGAATTGAGTGATATAAAGTCAGAATTGTGAGATATAAAGTCAGAATTGTGTGATGTAAAGTCAGAATTGCGAGATATAAAGTCAGAATTGTGAGATATAAAGTCAGAATTGAGAGATATCAAGTCAGAATTGAGTGATATAAAGTCAGAATTGAGTGATATAAAGTCAGAATTGAGAGATATCAAGTCAGAATTGAGTGATATAAAGTCAGAATTGTGAGATATAAAGTCAGAATTGTGTGATATAAAGTCAGAATTGCGAGATATAAAGTCAGAATTGTGAGACATAAAGTCGGAATTGTGAGATATAAAGTCAGAATTGCGAGATATAAAGTCAGAATTGAGTGATATAAAGTCAGAATTGTGAGATATAAAGTCAGAATTGTGAGATATAAAGTCAGAATTGTGTGATATAAAGTCAGAATTGTGAGATATAAAGTCAGAATTGTGAGATATAAAGTCAGAATTGTGAGATATAAAGTCAGAATTGTGAGATATAAAGTCAGAATTGTGAGATATAAAGTCAGAATTGTGAGATATAAAGTCAGAATTGTGAGATATAAAGTCAGAATTGTGAGATATAAACTGGGTACAGATCATTTAATGAATCTGTTCATTTAATAAAAAATTTTTTTACTTTAGTTTTAGTTACTTATTAAACTAAATGAAAAGGAAAAATGTTTTAGTTTAGCTTTAGTTAACTATAACCCTGCAAACATTACTTTACTAATATTTCTGGCACAACAGAATTCATCAAATCCACAGAGGTTCACTAATAATTGGGTGATAATATGTCTCCATGTTGCTAACGTCATTTTAATCAAAAACAGCTAAACCAATCCGATTAAACATTCATGCTTTATGTTTACATGCATAAGATGCCAAAGAGTTCAAGTTCAGGAGTGACTCCTGTATTCCATAAACACACAGAACAATCATTTACTCACTCGCACATTTGTGTACGTGGCCATTGTGATCCAGTATACAACCATTGCAAATAAATGGCATGTTATGACACCTAAATACACTGGAAATATCGAGTATTGTATAATCACAGACATCAACACCTGGACATTTCCAGTTAAAGGTGAGGTATGTTATTTCTGCAACAATAGAGTGACCAAACAGACTTACAAAACTAATAACTGTTTTTCAAAAGTATTTCTTGAACTTTCCACTGATGATTCTGCCTGTCAGGCTCAAATTTGACGTAAGAACCATTTTCCACCATAAAGAATCTTTTGTGCAATGGAAAGGTTCCATGGATGTTAAAGGCTCTTCATGGAACCAGGGCCGTGGGCCAATCACCAAAACCCCACCACGCCCCCACATATTAAAGTCTCACTGAAATGCCTTGAAACACACAGCATTATTAAATGTGTTGATGTAATTTCCACTGGAACAGGAAAACAGGGCGGGACATAAACAGCTTCTCCCCTTTTTTAAAATAGCCAATAGCGTTTTGTTTATATCACAGCTCGTCCTCCTCCTCCTTATCATCCATATCGCTTTAAAATATCATTCTGTGCAGAATTCAAACGGGTCCAATACATTTTCTGGTCTGCGGCAACTCGATCACATGATCCGCTCTGTGCTGCCGTGTCTCTGGACCAGAGCTGTGGCGGTTCATGTGACACTAACGTGAAACCAGACGTTCCCTATCCCCTATATAGTGCACTGTCTGAGCGTTCCCTATCCCCTATATAATGCACTGTCTGAATAGTACCCTATCCCCTATATAGTGCACTGTCTGAATCGTTCCCTACCCCCTATATAGTGCACTGTCTGATCGTTCCCTATCCCCTATATAGTGCACTGTCTGATCGTTCCCTATCCCCTATATAGTGCACTGTTTGAATCGTTCCCTATCCCCTATATAGTGCACTGTCTGATCGTTCCCTATCCCCTATATAGAGCACTATCTGAATCGTTCCCTATCCCCTATATAGTGCACTGTCTGACCACTCAAATTGAGTTGTTTTTAACCCAGTGTTTTTTTTTTGTGTATGCCTTTAGGTTTGGTATCTTTAGGTTTGGTGTTAAAATGCCAATGTGAACGCTAAGTGGACCAGAACTAAATGTTTTTTTTTTGGTCCGGACCAAACAAACCAAGTGAACCGAAAAACAAGTGTGAACACACCCTAAGAGTGTTCAACAGAATCAAGCTATAAATGATTCATAGTTGTCTCTGCATGTTAAAATAGTTTCTTCTTTCCAAGTTTAACACCAAACAACTTAAATAAACTATCATTCTATCCTCTCAAATCTCTCAGCAATGACATGCTTCACTGTTTAACACACTTTTTTTTCTCCATGACTCAATACACACAGGTGCTGAATCACGCAGTGGGAATGTTACGAGAGTCAGATATCTCAGAGTCAGGAGACTTTAAACAGGATGCAGAACGTGTGCCATGCTGCTGCTGTACAGTCAGACAATTTTGTGATGGGCTTCCATCTGCTTTGCATTAGCTGACTCTAACACTCTTTATGCTGAGAGCTGATGCGTTTCAGTGAGTGTGCGAGTCAATAACCTTGCATGGACCTACTCAGGAGCCCTGCAGAGTGTCTCACGCTCTCTATTCCTGACAGACTGCACCTTTGGTTAACGGCCATAAGTTTCAAGGTATTTTGCTGTGGAAGGACTTGTGATGTGAGGGGACAACATGCTGCTTTTCATGACTACAAACCAAGTCAAATGCAAGTCACGTCAAAACGATGAGACACTAAACCGAGGTCCTGACTCTGTGGTCATTAAAATTCCCAGAATGTCCTTCGGAAAAAGAGTAGGGGTGTAATCCTGGCATCCTGGCCAAATTTGCCCAGTGGCCTCTGTCCATCATGGCCTCCTAATCAACCCCTATATACTGATTGGCTTCATCACACTGTCTCCTCTCCACCATAAGCTGGTGTGTGGTGGGCGCTCTGGCGCAGTATGGCTGCCGTTGCATCATCCAGGTGGATGCTACACATTGGTGGTGGTTGAGGAGATTCACTAGACTGGGTAAACCCAGCCTGATCTGCCGGCGATTTGATTTCGCCCTGCAACTCAGTCTGGAAACCTGTACATTCATTTCTACTGCTTCTGTTACACTTTTGCGGGAACCAATCACAGACTGCCGCGCTATTGGCGGGTTTAACACAATGACGGATAGAGAAGCGATGGGTCGTTGCCGGTTGATCACGCCTCTTGTGGTCTGATTGGTTGAAGGACTATCCAATTGTGTACAGAGTCATTTGAACTATGCTCGTTGATCACGCCTCTTGTGCAGTAGAAAATACATAGCAGACTCCCCAGACCAATGTTCAATCTTAAATTGAGCTTGGTCTGGTGATAGCCAGACAAGAGATTCACCCCTTCTATATGTAAAGCGCTTTGAGTACCCAGAAAAGCACTATATAAATGTAACTAATTATTATTAAAAAACAAGTCTTAAGTCAAGTTAGTTTATTTTCTATAGCACAAATCAAAATAATTTCAAAGCAGATTTACAGAAAAGATACCCCAAAGCCAAAGGTCACTGGAGCAAGACAAACTTGACAACCTAAGGTAAGGTAACCAATGGCACACAAGCAAAAAGAGCCAGAGAGCTTACACAAAGGTCTATTGATCTATTTAGTTGTTTATTTTAGAACTGAAGTCATTCACAAAAGCATGCCAAACTACATATCGCAGTAATCCTTCAGCGTCATGCAGCCCGTTTAATTCAGTTAGGGGAAGCTAAACGTTCAGAAAGCGTGGCGAAATGTTGCGCTTCTATTGACCTGAAAGGTACAATTTGGTCTCCATTTCTTGAGGCATTTTGAAGAACAAAGAACACTTTTTTTTCTTCATATCATGAGATAAACTATAAACACTATAAACATCTGAATGTGCATGTCTGCATCAGGCTTTACTGCAGACTATATTACAGGTACATTAAATAAATAATACACTTATTATCAAATAATGTTATATTATTAAAATGGCAATTATTCATATAACCTTCAATTCATCCTATATACAATGCTTAAACGAAATATAGAGATTTATTAATATTAACTTATTATAAAATATATATTATCAAATAATGTTATATTATCAAATATATTATCAACAATGGATGGCAATTATTGATATAACCTTCAATGCACCCTATTTATACAATGCCTGAACATACATATATATATATATATATATATATATATATATACACATACACACACTGATCAGGCGTAACATTATGACCACCTTCCTAATATTGTGTTGGTCACACTTTTCCTGCCAAAATGGCCCTGACCTGTCAAGGCATGGCCTCCACTAGACCCCTGAAGGTGTGCTGTGGTATCTGGCACCAAGACGTTAGCAGCAGATCCTTTAAGTCCTGTAAGTTGCGAGGTGGGGCCTCCATGGATCGGACTTGTTTGTTCAGCACATCCCACAGATGCTCGATTGGATTGAGATCTGGGGAATTTGTTTCACCACTGTTCCTTCCTTGGAGCACTTTTGATAGATCCTGACCACTGCAGACCGGGAACACCCCACAAGAGCTGCAGTTTTGGAGATACTCTGACCCAGTCGTCTAGCCATCACAATTTGGCCCTTGTCAAACTCGCTTAAATCCTTACGCTTGCCCATTTTTCCTGCTTCTAACACATCAACTTTGAGGACAAAATGTTCACTTGCTGCCTAATATATCCCACCCCCTAACAAGTGCCGTGATGAAGAGATAATCAGTGTTATTCACTTCACCTGTCAGTGGTCATAATGTTAAGCCTGAGCGGTGTATATACATGTATAAAATGTTTTTATTATTATATATTTTATATTGATAATATAGAATATTGGCCTATATATATATATATATATATATATATATATATATATATATATATATATATATATATATATATATATATATATTGTTACAATCCACGCCTGTCCTGGACTCCATTTCCCATGATCCTCCCTGTCTCTCACCTGAAATCACTCACTCCTCATCTCTCCCACTCTCCCTGGATTCCCTGCACCTGGTCATCATCATCAGCACTCCCTTTATATTGATCTCACTTCCCTGCACTCCTTGTCCGTTCTTATGTGTTATGCCTATGTGTGTCGTGTTCTGTATCCCTTGGTAAATAAAAACCCATCTTTGTGGAAGCCCTGGATCTTCTCTTCCCTGCTGCACTACACACCGTAACAGAAGAACGGACCAAAAACTGCCAGGACTGCTGTGAAGATGGGAATCTTCCTGACCCCGATCTCTCCCGTGTCCCCCCTTAAAGACACGTCAGCGGTGGATCGCCTGTGGGGTCTCAGGCAGGGCGGTCGCCCGCTGGAGAGGTACGTGGAGGAATTCGCTGAGCTGTCTTCTTTGGTGAACTGGCCAGATGCACCACTTAACGCGTGTTTTCTGATGGGCCTGGACGAGGACACTATTCGATATCTTGAACCTGCCTGTTCCTTTTCCCTAGTCGAGTCGATGAATCTGATTCTCTATTTAAATTGTTCCAATTTCGAAATTGCAGAGGTTCAAGAGAATGAGTGTCTTCCTCGTCCGGTCCCCTCAGAGAAGCACGCGGCCTGGTCAGTTCAACCACAGCCAGTTCCCTCCACATATCTCTCCAGTGGGCCTTCCCGTGTTGTCCTGCCTGTCCACAAGACCAAATGGCACAGAAGGAGGGCCAACGCTAAGCCCTCGTCTCCGGCCAAGATGGCCGCAGCCACGCCAGAGCCCTCGTCTCCGGCTAGGATGGCCGCCGCCACGCCAGAGCCACAGGACCTCTGGTTGATGGACTTTTGGAGCGATCCTGCCGCCTCAGTTCCCACTCCGAGTCTCCTGGATTCCGCTCCAGGCCTCCAAGTTCCCGCTCCGAGTCTCCTGGATTCCGCTCCAGGCCTCCCCGTTCCCGCTCCGAGTCTCCTGGATTCCGCTCCAGGCTTCCCAGTTCCCGCTCCGAGTCTCCTGGATTCCGCTCCAGGCTTCCAAGTTCCCGCTCCGAGTCTCCTGGATTCCGCTCCAGGCTTCCAAGTTCCCGCTCCGAGTCTCCTGGATTCCGCTCCAGGCTTCCAAGTTCCCGCTCCGAGTCTCCTGGATTCCGCTCCAGGCTTCCCTGTTCCCGCTCCGAGTCTCCTGGATCCCGCTCCAGCTCTCCTGGATCCCGCTCCAGCTCTCCTGGATCCCGCTCCAGCTCTCCTGGATCCCGCTCCAGCTCTCCTGGATCCCGCTCCAGCTCTCCTCGAGCCCGCTCCAGCTCTCCTCGAGCCCGCTCCAGCTCTCCTCGAGCCCGCTCCAGCTCTCCTCGAGCCCGCTCCAGCTCTCCTCGAGCCCGCTCCAGCTCTCCTCGAGCCCGCTCCAGCTCTCCTCGAGCCCGCTCCAGCTCTCCTCGAGCCCGCTCCAGCTCTCCTCGAGCCCGCTCCAGCTCTCCTCGAGCCCGCTCCAGCTCTCCTCGAGCCCGCTCCAGCTCTCCTCAAACCCGCTCCAGCCCAGGAACTCATCCCATTCCGCGTGCCCTCCATACTACCCCTGAATTCCCCCAAGAAAGTTTTGGGGGGGGGGCTATATACCCGGGGGTGGGGAACATGTGGGTGGAGCACATGTGGGTGGGGCTCCTGATCCGCCATGGACTCCCAAGGCTCCTGATCCGCCATGGCATCCCAAGGCTCCTGATCCGCCATGGCATGCCATGACATCCCAAGGCTCCTGATCCGCCATGGCATCCCACGGCTCCTGATCCGCCGTGGACTCCCGAGGCTCCTGACCCGCCGTGGACTCCCGAGGCTCCTGACCCGCCGTGGCCGCCCGAGGCTCCTGACCCGCCGTGGCCGCCCGAGGCTCCTGACCCGCCGTGGCCGCCCGAGGCTCCTGACCCGCCGTGGCCGCCCGAGGCTCCTGACCCGCCGTGGCCGCCCGAGGCTCCTGACCCGCCGTGGCCGCCCGAGGCTCCTGACCCGCCGTGGCCGCCCGAGGCTCCTGACCCGCCGTGGCCGCCCGAGGCTCCTGACCCGCCATGGCCGCCTGATGTCCTAGTCCCGCCCTGGAGACCTCTGTACCTGTCTGCACCTCCCCCGCACCTGCGTGTAGGTCTCCAGGGCGCCCACCCCCCCTCCCTGGTGTTTCATCTAAGGCGCGAGGACGCGCCTACCGGGAGGGGGAAGTAATGTTACAATCCACGCCTGTCCTGGACTCCATTTCCCATGATCCTCCCTGTCTCTCACCTGAAATCACTCACTCCTCATCTCTCCCACTCTCCCTGGATTCCCTGCACCTGGTCATCATCATCAGCACTCCCTTTATATTGATCTCACTTCCCTGCACTCCTTGTCCGTTCTTATGTGTTATGCCTATGTGTGTCGTGTTCTGTATCCCTTGGTAAATAAAAACCCATCTTTGTGGAAGCCCTGGATCTTCTCTTCCCTGCTGCACTACACACCGTAACATTATATATATATATATATATATATATATATATATATATATATATATATATATATATATATATATATATATATATATATATATATATATATACATTTGATAATAAATGTATTATCAAAATCCCATAATATAAAATATACATAATATTATAAAGTATTTTATATTATCAATATAAAATATATAAATGGATATAAATAATAGATATTGTTATTATATACACTCACCTAAAGGATTATTAGGAACACCTGTTCAATTTCTCATTAATGCAATTATCTAATCAACCAATCACATGGCAGTTGCTTCAATGCATTTAGGGGTATGGTCCTGGTCAAGACAATCTCCTGAACTCCAAACTGAATGTCAGAATGGGAAAGAAAGGTGATTTAAGCAATTTTGAGTGTGGCATGGTTGTTGGTGCCAGACGGGCCGGTCTGAGTATTTCACAATCTGCTCAGTTACTGGGATTTTCACGCACAACCATTTCTAGAGTTTACAAAGAATGGTGTGAAAAGGGAAAAACATCCAGTATGCGGCAGTCCTGTGGGCGAAAATGCCTTGTTGATGCTAGAGGTCAGAGGAGAATGGGCCGACTGATTCAAGCTGATAGAAGAGCAACTTTGACTGAAATAACCACTCGTTACAACCGAGGTATGCAGCAAAGCATTTGTGAAGCCACAACACGCACAACCTTGAGGCGGATGGGCTACAACAGCAGAAGACCCCACCGGGTACCACTCATCTCCACTACAAATAGGAAAAAGAGGCTACAATTTGCACGAGCTCACCAAAATTGGACAGTTGAAGACTGGAAAAATGTTGCCTGGTCTGATGAGTCTCGATTTCTGTTGAGACATTCAGATGGTAGAGTCAGAATTTGGCGTAAACCGAATGAGAACATGGATCCATCATGCCTTGTTACCACTGTGCAGGCTGGTGGTGGTGGTGTAATGGTGTGGGGGATGTTTTCTTGGCACACTTTAGGCCCCTTAGTGCCAATTGGGCATCGTTTAAATGCCACGGCCTACCTGAGCATTGTTTCTGACCATGTCCATCCCTTTATGACCACCATGTACCCATCCTCTGATGGCTACTTCCAGCAGGATAATGCACCATGTCACAAAGCTCCAATCATTTCAAATTGGTTTCTTGAACATGACAATGAGTTCACTGTACTAAAATGGCCCCCACAGTCACCAGATCTCAACCCAATAGAGCATCTTTGGGATGTGGTGGAACGGGAGCTTCGTGCCCTGGATGTGCATCCCACAAATCTCCATCAACTGCAAGATGCTATCCTATCAATATGGGCCAACATTTCTAAAGAATGCTTTCAGCACCTTGTTGAATCAATGCCATGTAGAATTAAGGCAGTTCTGAAGGCGAAAGGGGGTCAAACACAGTATTAGTATGGTGTTCCTAATAATCCTTTAGGTGAGTGTATTATATTGATAATATATAATATTTTCACATTTTCATTGGTTTTGTGAGGGGAAAATAATCACACTGAAATGATTTATCATTTTACTTGTAATAAAATCTACAAAATCTGCTGATATAAATTCAGTTTGAAAAGGTGGCTGTGGTATAGTTTTCGTTAACTCTAGTATGGTTTGCAATTAATAATGCAATCTATCTTAACTCGGAAATGCTATGATGACATAATTTGGGCTATCTATTTACACTGAGTACAAATACTGGCAGATTCTGTTATAAATAGCATTTGTTTACGCTAAGTGCAAATAGTGATAGATGCAGCTGAGTTTACCATACTATAGGTAAAATATCTGAGCAATAGTGGGCAGACTTACTGAAATAGTGTCAACAAGTTTGACTATTTGCACTTGCGTAATAGACTTATAATTTGCCTCTTAGCATGCTCCTGGTCATTATATATATACATTTCTCACTTATAGCACGCTATGCAGCTTGCATTCTTTGTATATCTTGCAATGCATTGACAAAATAATTAAATTACATTAATTAAAGATTAAAAGTCTGGTTCGGAGCCAGCAATAAACAGACAGAGTGACAGAGTTAGTGACACTCTCTGAAGCCTGTCTGGCAGGATAAGTGTGAATTATATGGACTGTCCCACATCACAGGTGTCAAGCATGTGGTGTGCAGTAGGTGTTTACAGCCCTTGTTCATTGTGCCCTGGTTTTGAGCATCCTCAGGCCCCGTCCAGCGAGAGAGGGGGAGATCCAAGAAGTGATTAGAGTCTACAGTAATCCGACCCATCCAGTGATCAGTGTGCTGGTAGAGGAGGAGTCTCACACACAGGGAGGAGAACAACTGACAGGGACCGAGGAGAGTTCACCATGCGCACACCCCTAAAAACATACACACGCAAACTCCTGCTCTCACACATCGCTTTACACACACGCAGGGATCTTACGCACGAAAGAGGACAACCAAACCAGGATTTGGACAGCCTGTAAGCTTCACATGGCACATGGTAAGTCTGGAAGCGCAGCTTAGTCTAAGTACCTTACAATTATATGTTCATATGTTCATATTTAATTTGGATTTGCAGTAAGTCACTATACAGTGGCTGTTTAAACAGGAATGTTGTGACAAGCGAAAAGTGAGAAAAACATTCCATTTTGACAATTCATTTAAAAAATTCTAAACATTCTAAAACCATTTTGTCGTAAAACAAGTCAAGTGTTTGGTCTAAACCGTAAATGAAGGTGAAGATCTGAAATTTCCTGGCTTAATTTAACAGCTCTGTTGCTAAACCTTGGATGCCGTGCTGTCTACATAGGCATCTTAACCGAGAGGAAACTCATAAGGGATTGATTTGAAACGCTCTGCATAGGGACCAAGTCTTTACAAATAGTGCTTTGCATGGGAGACTTGACTCACGACTGACTTTGATAGAGTTTGCATGTTGCTAAGCAAACAATATGATATTCTAAACAAAAATTGGGTAAAATGGTCAATTTTTTATAGATTGGACTACTTTAACTAATAATTCAATAATATAGGAGAAGCCTTAAAGTGCTAGGTTTTGCATTAGAGTAAATGGTAACACTTTATTTTAGAGTTCAATTCTCACTATTAACTAGTTGCTTATTAATTATGCATATTACTAGTATATTGTCTGTTTATTAGTACTTTTAAAGCACATATTAATGCCTTATTCTGCGTAACCATATTCGACATCCCTTAATCCTACCCAATAACTAAATTTAAACGCTACAAAAACTAATAAGCAGTAAATTAGGAGTTTATTGAGGCAAAAGTCGTAGTTAATAGTGAATATGTGTTCCCCATACTAAACTGTTACAGAGTAAACACATCCACCTGCTATTTCTGCTGCTGTCTTTGTCGTACCAAGTGTTCATTTTGCCAATTTGGGATTGTGTTTCAGATCTGGAATCCTAAAAACGGACTGGAATCAGCCTCACTGGTTTAAATTGCAACGCCAAGATCAACTAGTCTTAGACTTGCGTAACCTAAACCAACTATGTCAAAGGATGAGGAAATTCCGAGCCCACCTCCAGAGTGGTCGGAAGAAATTTTAGTGTAAACATATATCGGAAAAGCCTGGAGGAGAAGTCATCATGAGAAGGAATCTCTAAGACACTGGTATAGTACTTAATATCCATACAAAGTAACCCGCAGAAGGCTCTTGTTATCGACTTGTTATTACATGGATGTACAGCGTGGATGGACAGCACACACTAGCACCTCCAATCCTGCCTCCATGAGGGATTTGCCCTCCCCACCTGTTGCCTGAGGTCAAGCCAACGCAACGCCACCCTGATAAGTCTGGCTTAGCTGGCCACTTGGTAAGGACACATCTTCTTTTGTTAGCATAAGCTGCCGCTTACAGCCGGGGTGTTAAACACTGCAGATCGCCACCGATTCAGAGAGCGCAACTGTGCCAGAGCGGATACACCGTGATTAGTAAACAGGTTGTTTCATTAACCGAAGATGCTGAAGTTTTCCGTACTTGTGGAAGTTGTATCATCTCGGAGACATCTGCATGTGTCTCTTGATAGGGGCTGGAAATCTTGATCTTATCTTATATTGTTTTATCAGATAGTGAAAGGAAATCCCTGTTTGGTGTTTTTTACATTAGACCACAACAAAGTCCCCAAGGAGAACCTTTGATTCCCGTCCTAGACCTTCAGTCAACCATACATCACTTGCAGTCCATTTGAGTTCAATGAGCTTTTTTTAACCCATACCTTTGGAAAGCGGATTTTAGGGGCAGATATAGAGGTATTTATGGAAAGTTCGATGTAAACCAGGTTAGAAGTTTCCAAGGGTATCTGATGGTATTCAGGGACTCCCTTTGGGTTAATACGCATTTACTCTTGTGCTGGAAACCAACATATTTAATGCAATGTTTGCAAAAATATGCAAACTTTGTTGCATTATTTTCCTGTTATCACTGTAAAGCTGCTTTGAAACAATCTTTATTGTAAAAAGCACTATATAAATAAAGGTGACGACTTAATATTCAGTAATATTATTGATTTGACTGCAGAGAACAAAACTTGAACTGAATGGAGCTGGACTATGACAGTATTGTCTTCAGTAGAGCTGATTTAAAGCTGAATTGAACTCGTTTTATATTTGATGAACTTTACACAGTTAGGGCTCGTTCACACAGAACACGTTTTTGCTAGGGATTCACAATATATCGGCCATTATATTGGTATCGGCCAATATATGTTCATTTTTAATATTATCGTTATCGGCCCGATAAGAAAATGTGGCCGATAGATAGTGTATTATTTCCTTCAGCTGAGACACTTCAGATGCGAACTGTTCGCCATGATAGTTTTGAATGGCTCTAAATATGATTGGAATCACTGAAAATACAGTTCAGTGCAACATGTGCAGCGCAAGTCTGTCATATAGACTACATAAAATTATAAAGAGAACATTATAATTGTGTGCTTGGGATTTAATGGTGAGACTTGTTTTTGTAATCGGGCTCTCAAAATTATATAAAAATTTGGATATATATCGGTTATCGGCTTTCAAATATACAGAATTATCGGTATCGGCCAAAATGTTCATATCGGTGCATCCCTAGTTTTTGCTTTGAAAAATGCGAGACACGGGCAGCGGAATGGGAAAAAAGCAAGGTCTTGAGACGCGTTTTTTAAAAGTTGAACTGATTTAAACTTGAGCGGCCGTGTCATGCACAAGGCGCTGCAAAAGATGCAAGAAGCGAGCGGTTATACACATCCATCTAGCGTGTGTAGAAACAATAGAAAAGTAGCGCATTGGAATGGAAAAATGTGTGAACGAGCTTGTGTGAACAACCCCTTATTCAGCGTTTTTGAACGAATCTCTTGAATTAATTATTCAATGACATACATTTTTAAGTCACTTGTCGCCACCTACTTTGATTCACTATCTTTGTTTGAAGCGCCAAGTTACTTTTGATCGCTACCGTAGACATCAGTGTTTATATCCAAGCTATACACTTTTATCCCAGGACTTCTGTGATATGAATATTTGTAACAGAAATAACGATATTGTGTGGTTGAAAAGACTGTTTGTGAAGCAGTTTCATACATGATAACTGCTCTCTCTGGATCAGCGGCAGCTCCAACACAGATTTGAACGTCCCGGTGTGATTTTATCAAAGGTTTAATAGACCTAGACAAATCGTTGTCATTTAGGAATGAGATCGCGTGGGTGTTTGAAGTGAGATCGCAATCTTTTAACAATTTAATCATGCAGCTCTAGTTTGCATCATTGATTCTGTTATTTTCCTGTTTATTACGGTGAAGATGCTTTGAAACAATCTGTATTGTATAAAGCGCTATCTAAATAAATGTGACTTGACTTGGCAAAATCTGCTGCACTCCTGCCATAGTGAACAAAGGAAATCTAAAACTGGTTGTAACATCACAAATACTCATTAGGATTATTATTATTGAACATTGTGATTGTTACCTCTAGTTTCAAGGCTGGTATATGGCAGCTGACCCGTAACGATGACCTGATCATAATCGTCAGTGGGATCTGGTGCATTTTAGGGTGGCAGTGTAATGGCAGGTTAAGCTTATATTGACTTGAGCCTTTCAACTCCCATAACCTGGGATTCAATCGGGCTTAGTTTGCAAGCCTGATGAAGGCACACGCTGTAAAATCAATGCTTTCGCCCACACTCTTTCCCTCGACCTCAGAGGGAACTCTCAAAATCCGCTTGCAGGTGTAGTGGTACGCATTCAAAACACGACCCTGAGCTTTTGACATCTCATTTTGAGCCCTGCACATTTTTCCAGATAGAAGATCTTGGATGGGTGCGTTTGTTTTTTCTGCCTGTCCTGCTCCGACACGCTCAGCGAAAGCTGTATTCAAGTGTGCCAGTCGCTAATCATCAGGACTTTTAAAATGCCATCACGCACAATAGCACAAGGGTTTTATTTAAGTACGATCCGCTCTTCGGCACGCAGAACTGTCTGGATTGAGGCTATCCTCGGCTTTGGCTTGCGAAAGCAAACATTCATGGCATTAAACCCAGACCGTAAAATTCCACGATGCAACTGATTTACGGTTTACAGATTTGACTATCCATTTATAATATCTGATAACGCAGCTGTTGTCAAACAAAAAACAAAACAACCCTGGAAGTTCTAAATCATGTATACGTGATTAAAATAATGTTGAATGCATCGTGCGGTTTAGTGATCATTAATCAGGATGTGATATGCAAAGGTCACGTCCTTTTCGACTATTGATCACTGGAGTGATGCACATGTGCATGTCTCTCCCTCATGCATCTGGGCTTTTATTCCTGTCAGATGTTCCAGACTTTCCCTAAACGAGGTACATTTTTACAACCAGCCACAAATAACAACTGGGGTGAAAGATGGCAGGAAATGCACTCTAAAACACGCAGCATTCACACAGAGCGGGTGAAATGACCACTCTAACCTTGGGAAGCTCGGTTATATGATGATATCAAATTCCAGCCGCAGTAAATCCTCAGTGGAGCCACAAATCAAACCTCCGAACTCAACTGTTGACTTCATGGCTGAGCCCACACGGAAACTGCTAGGGCTGAAATGCCTGTCATTCACGAACTACTACACATCGCTTGTTCTTTGTGTGTTTGTTTAGTAAATAAAATGTGGAAATTGAACATGCTTTCAGATACCAATAAGAGTGTAGGTGTCTTATAATGGAAATATTCCCTCTCATGTCATTCCAAACTTGTATGACTTTTCTTCTGCTGAACAGAAAAGAGTATATTTGGAAGTTGGTGTAAAAACAGTATTGGAACCCATTGAATTTCATCTTTGTGTTCATACTGGTTTGGAACGACATGATGGTTAGTATAATGACATCTTTGTGTAAAACGTCCCACATTAACACATTTTACATTGTGTAATTTCACTCCACTGACTTTCCTCCTAAAATCTG
Organism: Rhinogobio ventralis; assembly: GCA_039654625.1. NCBI lineage: Eukaryota > Metazoa > Chordata > Actinopteri > Cypriniformes > Gobionidae > Rhinogobio > Rhinogobio ventralis. The sequence continues at coordinate 3,206,533 of CM077200.1, read as the reverse complement.
CATAAAAAATGTAAAAAATGCCTTAAAGGGATAGTTGCTTTAAAGGGACTGACCCTTATGTTGTTCCAAACCTGTGTGACTGATATTATGCACGTTAAACTGGTTTCCGCCTTCCAGCCATACTCTTCCATTAAAAAGAGGTGCAATAGTCCAGAGATCCAAATAACAAACTTTAATCTGGTTGACAGAAATATACAAATGTATGGGTGTCTGTGGTTTCCTACAAATGTAGAAATGTAGAAATATAAAATGTTACAATATTATATAACATTGCGGAATTAAGATACATCTTTGCATATATAAGTCACATTTCGTATGAATAAACATTTTGTTAAACTAATGAGGCAGTTACAATAATATTGCGCTGGTCAAAATGCCGTCGTTAAAGCACGTATTAGATAAACACCATAATCCCTATTTACTGACTAACAATCAGGTACTTTAAGAAAACAAATAAATGATAGGTACAAATGGCATTCTAAATGTGACTATTTAATTTCACTAAGTTTACATGGTATCACACCAAATGTAGCTGTGATAGTGAAACTGCGGAGTCATATAGCTAGTAGTATGAATGCGACGATAACAACAACAACAACAACAACAACAACAACAACAACAACAACAACACACTTCTAAACGAAATAATCGTAATGATTCAAGCATTTAGCATTTAGGAATTACTTGTTAATAACGCACACAATATAACAGATAGAATACACTGCTTCAGATATATGCAGTTCGTTACTGCCACCTGCTGGCTCAGTTGTGTAACTTAGAGAACTTTGTACAGCCGCCCCACAAATATACTTGACATATTTGTAATTTAGCAAAGTGCTCTAATTCGTCTATAAGAATTTTCATCATTATCAGTCAATTCAAGTAGCACAACCAGCTTAGCTACCGGGCGAGTATGTGTACGGTCTTTGATGTTTACCTCTGCGGTGCGTACATAATCATCACTTGGAATGATTCTTGTAACATGGCCCACCGGCCACAAGGCTCTGGGTAGTTGAGGGTCAACAACCATAACCACTTGTCCTGTTATGAGATTAGGAGAAGAATTCTGCCATATATGATGAAGTTGCAAACTGGGCAATTACTTCCGGATGAACTGGCTCCAGAAGTGATCAGCTATTACCTGGCTGTATCAGTAGCGATTACGTCCTAATAGATCACTTGGTCCATACACAGCTTGTGGAAGGGAGGCATCCCGCCACCCCATTAGCAGCAAGTTGGATGTGATTGGATCAGGATCAGAGATGTCTGATGACACATATCCCAAAGGTTTTGAGTTCATAATGCCCTCAACTTCAATCAATACAGTCCTCAGTACCTCTTCTGAAAATGTAGCAGGTCTTTAAAGACTACCTGTAGTAAGGCCTTGATGAATTCGATTTCTCTCTTCCATGCTCCTCCGAAGTGGGGAGCATGCGGTGGGTTAAATTTGAAATTAATATTCTGCTTAGCTAGCTGTTCTTGTAACTCAGGTTCCAGAGGCTTCCCTGTAGTTCCCTCTCTCCTCCACGAAAGTTTGTGCCTTGATCACAGAGTTCATAAGGCTTGCCTCGACTTGCTACAAACCTTCTGAGTCCCAGTAAAAAGAAATCTGTGTCCATACTACAGAGAAGGTCTAAGTGTACGCACCTTGTTAGGCATTTAAATATAATACCCCAACATTTCTCATGTCGTCTACCCATTTTTATTTAGTAAGGACCGAAGCAGTCAAGTCAAGTGGACCAAAAGGGGGGTTTAAAGGGACGCAACCGTGCTGAGGGCAGATCAGCCATTTTAGGCACAGTTGGTTTCTGACATCACTTGATACACTCTGTACACTTGCTTTGATATTTTTTGACAGCTTGTCTACCCTTTAGGATCCAGTAAGTCTTCCTCAGTTCAAAGAAATCTCTATCTGGGCCAGCGTGGAGAAGCCGATGGTCAAAGTCTTTGATCAGTAACTTTGTCACTGGGCGATTGGGTTCAAGCACTATTGGGTGTATTTTTTATCCTCCTGTAGTATTTCTGCTTTACGAAGTCGGCCTCCAAAACGAATCACACCAAGGGATTAGTCGTAGACTGGAGAGAGGGATTTCAGGCGGATACTGGTGGACAATGTTTTCTGCATCTGAAGTGCTTTGAGTTCTTCAGGAAAGCTCTCAGTTTACACTTGACGGAGGAGTGCAACTTCAGTTTGGATACAGTCCTCAGTACCTCTTCTGAAAATGTATCAGGTCTTTTAAAACTACCTGTAGTGAGGCCTCCGAAGTGGGAAGCATGCGGTGGGTTAAATTTGAAATCTATTATGCTTAGCTAGCTGTTCTTGTAGCTCAGGTTCCAGAGTAGCAAAGGCTTCCCTGTAGTTCCCTTTCTCCTCCATAAAAGTTTGTGCCTTGATCACAGAGGAGTTCATAAGGCTTGCCTTGTCTTGCTACAAACCTTCTGAGTGCCAGTAAAAAGTACACATTTACACATTCGGTACACATTTCTCATGGTGGGGATTGCATCTGATATAGTTTGTTGCTTGTAAAAGATAGTGTCGGAGACGCAGTTCCACTTTAGTCAGAGAGTAGATTCCTGAGGGTCTACTTTGTCTTCCATAAACCAAAGTTCACAGTTGTATGATCTTGCCTCAGTTGAAAGGTGAGCTATAACATCTATGATATTGCTTGCCCACTGTCGTATTTCAAAACCTCCTGCAGCAAGAAAGGTTCTGAGCTTATTGAGGAAGTCTTTGGCCTGTGTCGGGTTCTGAAAGGACTGGAGACAGTTATCTACATAGAAAGCATACAGAACAGATTCCATAATATCCTCATGGCCTGCTACATGGTCTCTGACATACCGTTGGAGGGCATAAACTGCACAGCAAGGGCTGCACGTCCTTCCAAATGGCAAAACACGCCATTCGTAAATGTCCGGACTGCGTTCCCTCTCCATGTTCCTCCAAATGAAACGAAGTAGTGGTCTATCCTCAGGGAGAAGCCTCAACTGATGGAACATGGCTTTAATGTCCCCACTGATTGCTACGGCATGGTCTCTAAACCGTAAGATTACACCAAGCAGGGATGGACCTAGGATTGGTCCAGGTAGCAGATTGTCATTCAGACAGGCTTGCTGGTAGCGGTAGGAACAGTTAAAGACCACCCTGGTCTTGCCGTTGTGGTGTACTATGTGATGGGGTATATACCAGGACTCAGGGGATTTGTTAGCGTTGCCTAATGTGATCTTCGTAGCATAACCAGCTTTCTCCAGCTGTCTATCTCAGCATTACACACAGAAGCTTGTTCAGGATGACAGCTCAGTTTGCGTTCGGTAGATCTGAGAAGAGCCATTACAGCATAACGGCTCACTCCGTCCATAAGGACACGTGTGGATTTCTCTTCAAGCATTTCCATTGCATTTTGGTCTTGCTTGGAACGAGTCATATCCTTGATGTTCTGGAATAGCAATGTGTCAAGCTGACAAAGCTTTTCGATGTGCTAATGTAAGGCATTAGCAGGGGAAAGAAACGCTGTATGTAGGCAAGACCTTTCAACTACCGGGTGATTTAGAAAGGTTGTGGGCCCTTGAATTGTCCATCCCAGCAAAGTTTGAGTAGCTACAAGAGTTCCTGGAGGACCTAGGTGAACAGGGCTGATCGGAGTTATCAAATGTGGATGATCAGATCCGATGAGCACCATAGGCTGAACATTGCTGAATGTCTTTAATGGAATCTGCTGCAGAACGTATGCAGGGCATGACTGTCGAGCCAGGTTCAATTCACTGGCTGAGAAGGCGTGTAGGATCTGGAACTTAACTCTTGGGTTAGTGATGGCAGACACTTCCAGGGATACAGCGAGCTGAACAGTATCCTGTCTGATTGTTCTCAGAGCTAATGTTTCATCAGTACCTTTCAGTCCGAGATGTTTCATGACTGAGATTTCTTCTCAAGCCACAGAGCGAAATCAGGGAGGGTGTAGGTTCGAGTAGTGCCACTCATGAGAATTCCTTGGGCAAGTTTGTGTTCGGTAGATCTGAGAAGAGCCATTACAGCATGGGGGAAGCTTGGAGGCGTACAGAATTCTTTCGATGGATAAGACGTGTAGCATAACGGCTCACTCCGTCCACTAGGACACATGCGGATTTCTCTTCAAGCATTTCCATTGCAGCTTGGTCTTGCTTGGAACGAGTCATATCCTTGATTTTCTGGAATGGCAGTGTTTAACGAAGGAGTCTCGGTAAGTGACAAGTAACTTAGTGAGTAATGTGTCTACATGTGAACCGCATTGAAGTTTATTAACCGCATCCAGTGTGCTTAGCATACCCACTAAAGTGTTGAAGCACCCACTGTGGAAGCATTAAGGATTTCCTTAAGTTCAATTTGGACCAGCTGCCTGGATTGTCCATACCGTTGTTATAAAGCCTGCATTGAATGGGTGTATGGCATTGGGATGTTAACGAACTGCTTCGCTACCTGGTAGGCAGTGGGCAATTTCAAACGATCTAAGAGAACTTGGTACTTGGTATAGTCCTCAGTTAAATGTGGATGAGGGCCAAGTATGCTTTCTAGGCCCTTCTTGAGTAGGAGGAAGTCGCTCTCCTTTCCTGTAGAGAAGGGTAACAGCTTAGGTTTCGGTATGCCATAGGAAGCAGTGATAGCCATCTCCATAAGACTTGGCATGGCAGACGGATTTGGGTAGGTGGTCAATGTAGGCTTGCATGGGAGATGGGTAGCCAAGGGCTGGAGCTGGTACATACTGTGGCACGAAATAAGAATGAGGCAGATGACCTTGTGAAAATGATCGCTGGGGTGGAGAATGGTATGCTGATTGGGTTGTTGGCGGATTCGGAGAGAATGGAGCCATTGTTGGTTGCTGTGCTGGAATGGGGTGCGCTTGAGTTACTGTTGGCGGCCACAAGAAGGACTGCATTGCCAGTAACTGCAGTTGAAGCTTCACTTGTGAAGGCATCTGAGGAATTGAACATGACCTAGGAAGTTACCCAGCTGGTTGAAGCCCTGGCACAGATGCTGGACGAGCAAGCGGCACTGACGGTAGAGAACTGAAAGTCCCTGGATTTCGTTGAGCCTCTGAGGGCTGAGCTAACTGTGGAGCAGTCATAATCAACTCAGATGGCTCATTGCATTGTATAGCTTCATCAGGGTTTAAGCAGTGTTTGACTGAAATGGGGGAATGAGTCAATTCACTTTCCAAGTGATAATCAGGATTGAAAGGTAAGGGAGAGGGACTTTTATAATGCAAAGAAGGTCTTTTTTCATGTGAAACACGTCTCACACTGTCCATTTCTACCTGTAAGTCTCTCATTTCACCAACCAGTCTCTTAAACCGGGTCTCTAGATGTTGCAATCCTGACTCGTTGTCTCTGCTGACAGTTGTAGCTGGTGTCGAGGTTGTACACATCACCTGATGGGGGTGGAAGATCTTTTCTTGCTTGATTAGATTCCATCAACACAGGAGGGATGTTTTGATATGGTGGATAGCTGTACACAAAATCCTCCAGATAGGCTGGTGCCCTCCGGGTGCGGACTGTTGCCCCGAGGACTGACTGGTGGCTGACCATCATAATAATCTCTGGACGTTGCCATGGCGTAGTCAGTGAAATCCGGCTTGAAGGACCATTTGTGACTGATATTATGTACGTTAAATAATCATAATGATTCAAACATTTAGAAATTACTTACTTGTCAATAACACACACAATACAGCCCAAAATATAACGATAACAAAGAACAGTCTTCACTTGTCTTAGCTGCGTACAATCTGGTTCAATATAACACAAACACAGATCGAATACACTGCTTCAGATATATACAGTTCGTTACTGCCACCTTGAACTTTGTACACCTGTTTGAATTTCTTCTGTTGAACGCAAAAGATGATATTTAGAAGAATGTTGGTACCAGACAGTTGACAGTATATTCTTTTTCCTACTGTGGAAGTCAATGGCTACTATCTGGTTTAAAACATTCTTCAAAATATCTTTTTTTGTTGTTAACAGAAGAAAGAAACTCATACAGGTTTGGAACAACATAAGGGTGAGTAAATGATGACAGAATTTTCATTTTTGGGTGAACTATGACTTTAAAGATAAAGGACAGATACCAACAGGAGTGTAGTATTCTCAGCTGTCTTGAAAAAAAATATTTTCTCCCAAAAATGTGTGCAAAAAAATGCAAAAAGTTCTTAAGGCCTGTTCACACCAAGGAGGATAACTTTAAAGATAACAATAAAGATATAGTTCTAAAAATCTTTCTCAATATTAATGAATAGCAGAGTTCACACCACAGCTATAACGATAATGGCACAGAGAAACTATATCGTTGGAATCACTTTCAGAAAGATTTTTTTTCCAGTTGATGAACAATAAAAACAGTCAATCAGAATCCATCCTGCTGTAACGAACTTGAGCATTTAAAGCGGCAGACAAGCACACGCTTAAAATAAACATAACGATATCCAACTAATATAGTTATCTTTAAAGTTATCGTTCTTGGTGTGAATGGGCCTTTAAAGATACAGGACAGGCAAAATGATGTAAAACTAGCGAAACATTCAGGACTGTGAATCAGATTTCAAGGAGATATTAGCATGCATGCAGCACCATTGTGTGTATTAGAATATCACAGAAATTATATTGTTATTATAATATATACAGAGGTGGTAATGCAGTCACGATGCTAAGCTGATTGTGCATTATTTTTTAATAATTCAACGGCCCAGAGTCAATTATTTTGCTTATACTAAGGTTACCACACCTCAAAACATTGTTCAGATGATGTATTTCATGACATTTATCAGGTTTTTGTCCTTAAAATGCTCTTGTGTGCAGGACTAATTTCTTACGCATCTAATCCCAAGCCTCTGTTGCTAATTCAAAAACGTCTTTTTAGAGCTCGTAACGGAGGCATGAGCCACTGATAGCAGAGAGAGAGAGAGAGAGAGAGAGAGAGAGACATTAAGTGTGTGTGAATGAGTCTGTGTGTCTCTCAGTGTTCTGCAGCAGCGTCTCTACTAATAGTGAAACTGTAAGTTTACCTGCTTCAAGAGCGGCGCCGTTATTACCTCGCTAGTGAGAAATGTCATGTAGCTTTTAAGTTGTTAAACTATTTTATTGATAAACTCATCAGAGCAGCGCTGATGACACGTTTCTGTGCGAGTGTGTGTCCGTACTGTATGTGTGTGTGTTTGAGTGGGAGACCGAACAGTGGGAGTAGAAGATTGAAACCGTACATAGCCTAATAAAACTTAATTTTGTGGCAGAAAATCATGGAAATAATTTTTGGTTTTTATCCTATTGTTTACTGCTGAAACTACTTTAGCCTGTGCGTTTCCCTGAAAATAATTGCACACCTTAGAACGTTTGCCAGTTCTTGCTGAAGAGACACTCAGCTACTCATCTGTGGCAGTGCGTCATATAGCTTATAATGCTCTCATTTAACATTTTGGGAGGAGTTAAAATTTACATAGAGTATGTGGTTTCAACATCCAGATGCATTTATACCTGTCCAGTTTCGCTTGGAACGTGTCCCAGACCTCCTACTGAAGAGGTTGAGTGATTGGATTTAAATTCATCCCGAAAGTGTTTCTGAGGGCATTTACACCTGTTTTTTTCATGATCGATAGCTATGCTGCCAAAAGAGAGATCAAATACTTGTCGGCTTCAGTGGGAGTTCAAATGCTCTCACTCGCTCGCTCTCTCTCTCTCTCTCTAGCCAACATTTTTAAAATTAGAATCATATGAATATCTTTAAATTTCAATTGATTTGAATTCTACTTGCATTCAAATTCAAATTGTATTGTAAAAAATTAATTGAGTTGCAATTTAAAAGGCATTCTCAATTCAGTTCTGAATGGCACACAATTCTATATGGCATCTATACAGTACATTTTCACATTGAAATGACAGCATGCAACTAACGCACTGTCTCAAGCTCTTCATGCGTCGTCCAGCGTAGCGTAATGAGGTGTTAGTTCCAGGGTTATAGTCAGATTTTACACTCATTCACAGGTTCAGTGTGTTACAGCTGTTGTATTTCAGACATAGCATCCACACATGGACTGGCTAACCTCCAAATACACAAGCTAAATGCTAAATGGTGTCTTTTGCAGCTGTGGACTAACGCTTCCAGTAAACATGCGATTTCTGAGAGCAGATGCTCAGAGACTTTGTCAATGTTTATAGCTCATTTTGAAATTGAGCCCAAATGTGACATCATGTTTAGTTTATATGCAACATTTAGGGTCAGCAGATGAAAGGACACATTAGCATAACAACTGATAACTTAGCATGCTAACTGCTCCTCTGTTTAAATGTGCATTCAGAAATTAAATACAGAGACTAGCAAAACATTTCAACAATAGATGTTGAAATAGTTGATTATGTAGTCTAGTTATGTAACCACTGGAAGATTTGTGAGTGACCCACTTCAACTGCTGCAAGCATTTTTATATACAGAAGCCCTAAAAAGTGTTTGGAAACTTTTGAACACACAAGTCACACTTAAAAATGTCTGAATGTAATTACAATAGATAATAAAATATCAAAGCAAGTGTCTCAAATGTCGCAGGATCATTTCTCTTCACTAACTTCACTTTCCTTCATTCTTTTTGAAGTCACAATGTGTGCTTTAATCTTTTATTTAATGCAATTCATTCAGAAAGTAAGTGTCCGAATACATAAGTCCATTATTAAGTAGAATATGTTTGTTGTCACAGAGGTTCAGTGTTCTGGGTCGACAGCTGAAATATGTTTTCAGTAGATTTCAGTAGATTAATTTACATTTGATTGGGATCTTTAGAGCCAATACGGCCAATAATCTTCTGTTTACAATCCAGAGATGAAGTCGCACTCAGCTTTGTTAAATATATAGATGAGCTACTAATACCAAAACTTTAATTAGCATACAACAAACCTGTGGAATAAACCACAGACTACACTAGAACACATACAAAACATACAAACTACACCGCGTCTACTCACCCAAAAAATAATACAGTGTAAATAACAACGTACACTTAAAGTCCCACTGAAGTGCCTTAAAACGTGCAGCATTATTCAATGTGTTGTAATTTCCATGAAACAGGAAGACAGGGCAGGACATATGATCAGCTCCACCCCTTTTATAAAATAGCCAGTAGCATTTAGTTTATATCACAGCTTGGCCAGAGCCGTTGAGCTCGGTAAAGCCGCAGTTTCCTCCGTTTCTCCTCCTAATCTCCTCCATATCACTTTAAAATACAGAATTCAAACAGGTCCGATGTTTTCTGGTCTGGGCAGACTTGATCACATGATCCGCTCTATGCTATCGTGTCTCTGGACAGGAGCTGCGGCGGTTAGCGTGACACTAACCTGAAACCAGATGTTCCCTATCCCCTATATAAGTGCACTGTCTGATTGTTCCCTATCCCCTATATAGTGCAGTGTCTGATCGTTCCCTATCCCCTATATAGTGCACTACTGTCTGAGCGTTCCCTATCCCCTATATAGTGCACTGTCTGATCGTTCCCTATCCCCTATATAGTGCACTGTTTGAATCGTTCCCTATCCCCTATATAGTGCACTGTCTGATCGTTCCCTATCCCCTATATACCCCATTATTTTATTGTGTATGTGCATGTGTGTGTATGTGTGTATGTGTGTATGTGTATGTATGTGTATATATATATATATAACATTTGTTTTTTTATTTTATTATTATATAGGCACATTTATATAATATATGCTATATATATAGGTTAGTGCAGACCTAAGAAATATAACAACCAACAAACATTCTAAAATTCAAAACACAATAATAAACTGTGCCAAAAAGACAAGTACTTTTTCAGTATATCTGAACTCTGCAAGAAGTGTACTGTTTACAGAGCTTTTGTTTGTGTTTGTGTGTGTGTGTGTTTGTGTTTGTGTTTGTGTTTGTGTGTGTGTGTGTGTGTGTGTGTGTGTGTGTGTGTGTGTGTGTGTGTGTGTGTGTGTGTGTGTGTGTGTGTGTGTGTGTGTGTGTGTGTGTGTGTGTATATCCAACGGATGAGGCGACAGTGAGATTAGCCTGGCCGGCTGCTTCCACACCCCGCGAGCCAATCCCAGGTGTTAGCCACGTGATTCGAGATAAAGCAGGCCGCATTAGTGCTAATCCCAGGAGTGTGTTCCTGCCTCCCTTCTGCCACCCAGCCACCACCCGCCCTAAGGTGGACCCGACCGGTGCGAGGCCTTCACCCAAACAGCTGAAGTGAACAAAGCCTTACGCGCCTGTTCTTTTCGATGAAGAGCGTAAAGTAGGTGTCACGCTTCATCAGAATTTATTATGTATTAAGTGGCTTCACCTTTCACCGTGCATTTGATGACATTAGAAAGATTTGATTACTGTAAAATTAATAACAGGGTTTTTACACTCCTCTAGTCTTGTCTAGTTTCTAGTTATTTAACAATTTTTGTGGCAAAAAGGTCCTCAGCAATTCACATACAACCAAAAGATTTAAACACATTCAAAAGGAGTGGGAAACCCAGATCACTGCCAAATATGTTTTAGATAGCAAGAATTCAAGTTTCAGAACATTTACTGGAAAAATATAGTGACAAACTACAGGTTTCCTGACTTCTCTCCATCAGAGGAAAGTGAGATCCTTTCCAGAGCTGATAGAGGCTTGCTCAGGAAACAGGTAGTTTGTCACACTTTATGTTTTCAAATCATTTGCAATTGCCGGGCGGTAGAAAACTTTGCGCGCACAGTCATATAAATTACAGCTGGCCGTGTTGAAGTTGACAACAGAAAATGTGGGTGGGCGGTACTGAATGTGTAATATCATATCACGGTAACAGTATAATTCACAGCATAGTTGGTTTTGGCAGAAATACTACACAAAATGGGTTATGTATTAAATAACCATGTGGCAATGCCTATGTTTGTGTAATACAGTGAATTAAATATATTACCAATTTAATTTGGAACTTGACAGACACAAACCAAAAGATCAGATTATTCACAAATCAGTGCAAAACACTTCAAAACAAAGATTCAAAACAGTCCAACTAATAAACAGACAATTCTGGCTGTACGAGCCAGTAGCTGTGAAAGAGCAGATATAAAGGGAAGGGATAATGTACATCCAGACGGTTGTTATCTCAGAATAAACCGGATCAGATCAGGATCATCTTGCATCACTCTGAAGGGGTTTATTCTACGATAACAACCGACTGGATGTACATTATCCCACTTATTACACGACTACTTGCCACATAAGTAAATAATTAGACACTTAGTGCCCTATTTTAATGATCTGAGCACATGGTCTGAAGCTCATGGCGCAGGTGCACTTAGAGCGTGTCCGAATCCACTTTTGCTAGTTTAACGACGGGAAAAACGGTTGGTGCGCACGGCGCATGATCCAAAAGGGTTGTACCTATTCTCTTAATGAGCCATGGGTGTGTTTTGGGCGTATAGCGCTGACTTCAGTTACCCAGATGAGACTGTGTTATTCGTTTTTACCGGTTGTTAACATACTGCTGGATGGCGCGATTGACCAATCAGAATCAAGTATTCCACAGAGCCGTGTAATAAAGAACTATAACATACATGAGTTGAATTCTATATTAATGCAAAGGCAGTTGTCTGATAAACATAAACAACTATACTACCATTTGAAAGTTTGGGGTCAGTATGATTTTTTTTTAATGAAATCAATACTTTTATTCAGCAAGGACACTTAAAATTGATCAAAAGTGACAGTAAAGTCATTTACACTGCCGTTCAAAAGTTTTTGATCGGTAAGATTTTTAATGTTTTTAGAAGAAGTCTCTTCTGCTCACCAAGGCTGCATTTATTTGATTAAAAAATAAATAAATAAAAAATTGTAATACTGGGAAATATTATTAAAATGTAAAATAACTGTTTCCTATGTGAATATATTTTAAAATGTAATTTATTTCTGTGATCAAAGCTGAATTTATCATCATTACTCCAGTCTTCAGTGTCACATGATCCTCCAGAAATCATTCTAATATGATGATTTGATACTCAAGAAACATTTATGATTATTATCAATGATGAAATTCTTTGATGAATAGAAAGTTCAAAAGAACAGCATTTATTTAAAATATAATTTTTTGTAACATAAATGTCTGTTTGATCAATTTAATGCATCCTTGCTGAATAAAATGTATTAATTTCTTAAAGTTCTTTCCCCAAAAAAATGTAAAAAATTTTTTTACTGACCCAAAACTTTTGAATGGTAGTACAATGTTGCAAAAGCTCTCTAAATACTGTTCTTTTCAACTTTGTATTCATTAAAGAATCCTAAAAAAAATGTTTTACACAACTGTTTTCAACATTGATAATAAATCCTCATATCAGAATGATTTCTGAAGGGTCATGTGACACTGAAGACTGGAGTAATGATGCTGAAAATACAGCTTTGATCACAGGAATAAATTACATTTTAAAATATATTTAAATAGAAAACAGTTATTTTACATTTTAATAATATTGCAGGTTTTTTTGTATTTTTAATCAAATAAATGCAGCCTTGGTGAACATAAGAGACTTCTTTTAAAAACATTAAAAATCTTACCGATCAAAAACTTTTGAACAGCAGTGTAAATGACTTTACTGTCACTTTTGATCAATTTTAAGTGTCCTTGCTGAATAAAAGTATTGATTTCATTCAAATTAATTTCATATAAATGCTGTTCTTTAGAACTTCCTATTAATCAAAGAATTCTGAAAAAAAGTATCAGAGTTCCAACAAAAAATATTCAGCAGCACAACTCTTTCATAAACATATAAAAGATTTGTACAGACACCAGACATTTGTATGTAGTGTACATACAATACGATGCGCAGTTTCTTTGTTGTTCTCACACACTTTTCTAGCGGTTGACACATTTCATTATATATTTATACACACACTACAGGAGCCTTTATGTAGAAAAAGCATGTGGCTGACAGGACAGCATCAATATCAGCTATGATCTCCAACAGACAAACGTTTGTTTATCCTATCAAAGTGTATTCAATCTGATAATATCAGACTACTGCAAAGACAATTCATCAGATTACACAGGCACACACTTCTTATAAACCGTGAACTGACATGTCAACAAGTGATTTCCTGTTAAACAATCTGTCTTTGCCAAGTAGAGATAAGATGAGATAAGATGTGGGGTGACCAGGGTTGTGACGGATGAAAAGAAACAGACATTCACTCTCTTCCAGGGAAAACGTTTGTTTTGCTTTCTTCTGATAAGCTGGTTAATGCATTTCCTATTGAAGAACGATAGGCTTAGACTTTACATCACATACGTGCTAGTCATTTGTGGCATCTGGATAAAAATATGCATACACTGTAAAAAAATATTTATATTTTATGTTTTACAAGAACATACTATTTCAGCAGGGCCTAAAAACCTGCCAATGGCCGGTGACTTTAGAAAATTTACCAGCCATAACATTTTTTTTTACCAGCCATGAAACAGTAATGACACCAAAATACCAGTGAAAATTCACAATTCTCTATTCCAATTTCAATCATTTCAAAAAAACATTTAACTTAAAATTATGTAATCTCAACTTAAATATTTTTAGTAGTGGAAACTTGGCTAGCTTTAGCTAATTCAATAAATGCTACCTTGCTAATTGGCAACAAAATGCTTTGATAATATTAGCATGAATGAGTACAGCAATATAAAACATTTAGCATACTGGATATCTGTTCTCAAACTAAGCTCATGCTCCGCTCGTCACCATGACAACCTCCCAAAAAAACAACATAACAGAAACTCTTCTAAACTAACATAGCAAAAATATGCAACTTAACATTAATCTTGCACAAAATATATTACATAAATTATATAATTTTAGCATTTACTCTCCCTTTTGTCATGGCAAAGCATGCTGGGAAATAGAAATCCCAGCCCAGTTACATTTAAGTTTGTATAAATGAAAAGAAACAAGTTCATAAAACTCAAAACAATGAAACAATTCAGATTACTTAAAATGTGTCAGTTTTGACAACTCAAAAGTTCTAAATAGGCATAAAAGTTCATTTGATTGAACTAATTTGTTTAATTTGAGTTGGCTCTGTGCAAACCAATTAATTATTTTGAGCGTTAGGGTTTACAGTGAGTAGTTTTTAGGTATAATCAATGTAAAATGACACTGCATAGTTTTCACTGTATAAATGAAATATAGATTAATCCTTAATAAAGTTACAAAAGTTATTTAGTCAAGTGCAGTGAGTGATTTTCTCTTTGTCTTTTGTTGTTTGATTAACATTAAAAACATATAGACAGCAGCAGAAATATTAGGCTGCTGTCACTTTAAGACATTATGCTCGGATTCAATATACTGTTACACATGCGTTGCCTTTCTCAGCTGTTTACATTCACTTAACCGACTATCCCGTTTTCACAGTCAAGGCTTAAGCTAGTCCTAGACTAAAATGCATGTTTGAGCTGTTTTAACTGAAAAGCAACTTGCACGGACAAATCTTAAAATATGTCAGTGCCTTTATTTTGACTCAAGATGAATAAATTAGTACATTTGATGAGTAAATTCGTCCGTTCAAGCGCAAGAAGACGTGAAAGAAAGATCAATTTAGTATTCCCACACTGAGACGCAGCTTTCTGGGTGTGCGCTTCGGATGTCTACTCACAGAAAACTTCCTACACCACGAGTGTAACGAATTGAGCTCCCTTTCGCGTCTTCTTTAAATTTGGTCAAACTTTGTGGTGATGCAGCACTGACCCCCCGACTGGCCCGAGCATTGTTCACGTTCTCACAACATTGCATTGTTAGGATTGACATTGTTTCATATACTCGCCTGAGATGCACAGATCGCCCGGCCAGGGACCAGAAGCGGCCCATTTTCTGCATGCTCGGCCTGGACCAGTAACCGGCCGGTCAGTGTCACGTCTTTCCGATTCCAAGCCAGTCCGTTTTGTTGAAGTGGCACAGGCAATAACGTTAGCTGTGCGTTCTCGCTCTCTTCTCTCCGACTGTGAAGTTACAGACCTGCATCCTCTCACTCACTCGTCTCATTCGCTCTGGTTAAATAGTGCTTGTATTGTGAATAATTTTGCTAATTCCCGCAGGTTTCACGCTCACCCCAAAAGCGCGCACACCACTGATCTATATAAGTGGAGAGCACAAGCCACCTCTCAAACAGCTTGTGAGTCGCAAGTACCAAAATGAGTGGATTACTGCGCTTAAACGGTCAAATACACACAAAATTATCTCAAAATGCCCATCTTGGCGAGCTTTCAGGTCAATACAGTCAGTTTTGGAACGTAAATAGTTGAGAAAACGCATGTTGTGTAACAGTACATTGGATCCGTGCATTTGCTCTTAAAGTGACAGCAGCCTAATAAACCTGCTGAAGTCTGTCATTAATCAAAGAACAAGACAAAGAAAATCCCTCTCTGCTCTTGACTGAACAACTTTTGTAACTAATTGTAAGCATTAATTTTTAAAATGAAGACTATCCAGTGTTATTTTACGTTTGATTACTTTAACTTCTGTAGTATTTCTTACTTGAATATACTGTATACCCACCTGAAATACTTAAAGCTGTGTTTATTTCATATCTCTCTTTATTCTTTATTCTATTGTTTGACATGTGTTTATATGTTCTTTTTACTTGTGTTTTTTTATGAAAATAAAAGTTGCTGTCAATTATAGTTCTTTGTAAGAAAATCGGAATCTGAAAAAATCAGTATATTGGCCAAGAAAATTGCAATTGTCAATTTTAGACCCTGTTTTTCAGTCTTTCAAATTCAAAATTCCACATTTAATTTAACGTGTTTCTTGCCATTTCTTTGTTATATTTTTGTGTGAAATTTACTAGAAATTTCTGATTATAGATTATACACAATTTTTACACTGAGAAACTTTTTTCTCAGTGTAGTCATCAAAATATTTGGCCTGTTTTCCCGGGAAAAGAAAGAAAGAAGAAAAAAAGTGAATGGTCTCAAAACTATAATACATATGGAATAAATGCTACAAAACTCTACAATTTTGATGTAATCGGTTTCTAAAAGCATGTAGAAAACATTTATTATTCAATACAAAACCAGAATACGTTTACTATTCTGGTTCACTCAGTATTGTGATATTATTGTATCCTTTATAATAAATTGCGTACGTTTTGGATGAAAGTAACTGCTAAAGGAGCATGTGTAAAATGTCTACAGTTACAGGCATTGCAGCTTGTGTAAGCAAATTT
Organism: Rhinogobio ventralis; assembly: GCA_039654625.1. NCBI lineage: Eukaryota > Metazoa > Chordata > Actinopteri > Cypriniformes > Gobionidae > Rhinogobio > Rhinogobio ventralis. The sequence goes on along the minus strand of CM077200.1, from coordinate 3,190,322 downwards.
CATTTTAGCGCAAAAAAAAAGAAGAAGCCCAAAACCATTTTAACACGTTGATGGTTTAATCACGACAGTATATCCTTATAATTTAACAACCGTGCAACTACTAAAGCCCTCTGAAATAAGGACTATTACATCACTAATATTTTACTCGCAATCAATCAGTCACATATGATAATATACGACAACGACATCATAACATAATTCATCAAGCACACTGCAGTTAACGTCAGACTCAATAATCAGCATGAATTATGTCTCAGATGTAATTGTCCATTGCGTTCATAACGGTCTGTGTAAATGCAGTTAATTAGCAGAACACCACTGATGGTAACAATTCGCCTCAACAGGCCAATTAATCAAACGCCCATCTCTGAAAACTCAAACTGTGCTTTGATTATTTGTACTGAAACTAAAGGAAAGTCGAATAACCATTAGTGGGAATAACACATGCCGTATGAATCTAGGGAGAGTTTATTGGTTCATCAGCGCTCTTTTGTACATCTAACACATTTTGCTGTATAGATTACCCTGGATTTCAAAATACACAAATCTCACGAAAACCATCAAGATGGTCATATTTCTCCCCAAAATCAAGAAGAAGAAAAAAAACACCTTGCCTGAAGTAAATGAGGATCTATTTTGAGGATAGAAACTAGCTAGACATTTTTTCATGACGTTCATTTAAAATAGTAATCTATTTATCATCATTTGTTGGAAGTTTTAAGCGTTCAGACGTGCCAGATCTACATTTGTTCAAGTGACGAGAGTGATAATGCCATTTCCAAAACACACATCGGACGAGATAAAGACACCAGAACGCAACAAAAATGACAACATGCTTTCCAACAGCATGAGAAATTGATCAAGAAACTGAATTCCAGACTTACTGAAAAAAGCCATTCATTTTCCTATTAAAGATGATAGCTTGTGTTTACTCGTTTAGACACAAAGCCTATGTGCAAAAATAAAGGTAATGATGATGCACTATCCATTTCATCAGAATTTTGACAAAGAACATTAAAACCACTGTAAATAAATAAATAAATAAATAAAGTTGCTGCCTTAAATTGAGTACAATCAACTTGGATGTTTAAGTCATTTCTTAAAGGGGTCATGAACTGGCTTTTTAATTTTTTTAATACTGTTGTCTGAGGTTAACTTATGACGTTCACGTGGTTTACATTCAAAAACATCATAATGAGTAAGTAATAGGCTATTTTCTACCCTGGTTTTGAGCCTCTCTCATGGAATGCTCAGTTTTTATGGGCGTGCCGCACTGAAGACATGGAAGTAAACGCCCACTGCTATGATTGGATAACAATTTTGCATATTATAACGAGCTTCGGCTCCCCCGTCATTACACGTGAGGAATTGTTTTGAAAACTTCCAATGTGGAGAAACGGCAACCGGAATGATTCGCCCACAGGGCTCGCAAAATGTCTTTATCAAACAAACACAATGATTTCTCTCTCATTCACCCACAATTAATTGGAATGTTATTTTTTATTACTTGGTCCGCCCGATCGCTCGGAGGTTCGATCCGGGCTAGCTCCACGTGGGCCTGTTATTTATCTAACATGCCAGGCACAAATCGGTGGGCGGGGCTACAGAGTCAGGCTTTCTTCTTGTTCGGTTACAGCGGCGTTTCACTGCACTCTGACGTCACGGGGACACACATTAGCAGATTGATCGTTTGCTGAGCCAGCTATCAATATAAGCTTTTCTTTGACTAACAAGGAAGATTTCAGCTCTGAAACTTACAGGATATTCTTATATTACCATGACCTTTTATATGTTTCTCAATTCATGACCCCTTTAACTTCAATTACATGAAACTAATTTAATACCATCATTTTTACAGTGTACTTTAAGTAGTCTAGATTTTTTGCCATATGACAATATTTTTGACAATTATACCAAATTCTCATTATCATTTTCATTTATTTTGTAATTTTATATTATTTTTAATGATTAGATTCTTATACAGTTTTTAAAATATATATAATATATTTTACAAATAGTATTTTACAAATTAAAAATACCACTGCGTTCTGCATCACAATAATGTGAATGTACACTCTAAAAAATCTTGGGTTATTTTTTCTACCCAAATCCTGGGTTGAGCCTTTTGGGGCATTTTTGGGGGGTATTTTTTTTTGTGTTTAGGTAGTTTCTGTGTTCCCCAGATTCTGGGTCAGACGTAACAGCCCAGTGTTTGGGTAGTTTTTGTGTAACCCAGATCCTGGGTCAGATGTAACAACCCAGTGTTTGGGTAGATTTTGTGTAACCCAGATTCTGGGTCAGACGTAACAGCCCAGTGTTTGGGTAGTTTTTGTGTAATCCAGATCCTGGGTCAGATGTAACAACCCAGTGTTTGGGTAGATTTTGTGTAACCCAGATCCTGGGTCAGACGTAACAACCCAGTGTTTGGGTAGTTTTTGTGTTACCCAGATGCTGGATCAGACGTAACAACCCAGTGTTTGGGTAGTTTTTGTGTAACCCAGATCCTGGGTCAGACGTAACAGCCCAGTGTTTGGGTAGTTTTTGTGTTCCCCAGATCCTGGGTCAGACGTAACAACCCAGTGTTTGGGTAGTTTTTGTGTTCCCCAGATCCTGGGTCAGACGTAACAACCCAGTGTTTGGATAGTTTTTGTGTAACCCAGATCCTGGGTCAGACGTAACAACCCAGTGTTTGGGTAGTTTTTGTGTTCCTCCAGATCCTGTGTCAGACGTAACAACCCAGTGTTTGGGTAGTTTTTGTGTTCCCCAGATCCTGGGTCAGATGTAACAACCCAGTGTTTGGATAGTTTTTGTGTTCCCCAGATCCTGGGTCAGACGTAACAACCCAGTGTTTGGGTAGTTTTTGTGTTACCCAGATCCTGGGTCAGACGTAACAACCCAGTGTTTGGGTAGTTTTTGTGTTCCCCAGATCCTGGGTCAGATGTAACAACCCAGTGTTTGGGCAGTTTTTGTGTTCCCCAGATCCTGGATCAGACGTAACAACCCAGGGGTTGAGTAATTTACTGCAGGCTTTTTGTGACCTCTTCAGGAGAGTGCAGCTTCGTCAAATTGGTGTATATCTTCGGTAAAAAAAAAAAAAGTAATAATCAAGCAAACCAGTGGTTGTGTGGAGTACTTTAAGTTTAGAGGATTTAAGTTAATAAACATTAATTCATGTATGAAGTAAAAAAAAAAGCTAGTATTGTAGTAAAAATGAATCAACCCATTATACTGGGTTAAATAAACAGCCCAACATGTGTTCTGTCCTATATTTACCCAGCCCTTGGGTTCACTCATTGACTTTGAAACGATTTGTACTCAATAAAAAACAAAACAATAACACCATTTCTATACCTCAGACAACAGATTAACCTAATAAGACCACCATACTGTCAATCTGGCAAAACACTTCCAGCATATACTGTCTGGATTTGTCCTTAAATGTTACCCATCTGCCATTTCCTGATCTGGGGAAGAGTTTTCCCCCTTCCTCCTACTCTAGAGAAAACGGTAACTAGTAATAGCAAAGAAAAAAAAAAAAAAAAGACTTTTCAATCAGTATGTTCAACTGCTAAAACAACAGAGATTCCCAGCAGGAAAAGAATGCAGACTTTTGTGAGGGTTAAAGAAAAGTATGTGCACTCATGCAGGCATAGATATATCGTCCATATATCTGTGTATAGCTGAACAAACAAAACCCAACAGATAGATCTGGTGAAGAGCGCTCTACCAGCAGGCCCACATGGGTTCAAAACTTTGAAGAAAGCACTTTAGATTTCGACAGCACTGGAACACCCATCAGCCAAGTCATATTTTGGCCAAGAGAAGTATCGTAACTGTAGTAAAATTTAGTTTTCACCATATGCAAAAAAAAAAAAAAAAAACTCCATCTCAACCTGTCTAATTTCAACAACTAATGAAGGTCTGTTTACCATCCTAAATCTGCCTGCACTGAATGCATCATCTCGACAAACAAAGATTCCCCCTCGGGAAACGTAAGGCTAATTGTTTGGACTTGCTTGTGTACAATGATGTCGGGTCTCCACCCAGGCGGATGTTATGAACGACACGCCTTCATAAAGATGAGGAATCAATTGGGAAAAGGAGACAATGCATAGAAAAGATCATGACCTGAAAGAGAGAACCTCATTCTATTCACATTCCGTACAAACAAGATCTCCAACCATTCAGTACAGACAGTAATTCTTTAGATTGTATAATAGTATAATTAAGGGTTATTAAAAAAACACTCTCTATGCCAAGTATGCGGTGTACAGTATACAAAAGGTTAAATCCCTAAAATGTGCATACTTCAGGAATAGTTCACCCCAAAAAAGAGAGCATTTTGATATCATTAGCTGTCATTCTAACTCATTATTTTATAACTGTAAACGTGAAGTGTGATTTATACTGACGTGCTGAAAATAAAACTAAAAAAAGTCCTTTGGATGCATTGTCCTAAGTTCGCTGCCAAACGCCCTTTGTTTTTGTGTCACATGACTGATAGTGATGCAACCCGTTTGAAAAAAAAAAAATACAAAAAAAAAATACAAAACAAATAATAAATGTTATACCTTTTTTATGCCGCATTTCAATGATTAGTAAAATTCCAACAAATTGAATTGAAACCGTTTCAATTATTAAACTAAAGTATGTAAGAATTACTCGATTCAATTTGATTGTATTTTACTATTAATTGAAATGCGTAAATCTTTTAAAAAAAAGGCTATAGATTTCAGCAATACTGAGAAGCGGAAGATTATAAGTTAATTATGACTTAAATATAGAGATTAAAATGATGTCTGATACAGATAAATATTTAATTTAATTTAATGTATATATATATAGTACTGTACACTAAAAACTAAAATCAAATTTTTTTAAAAGGTACAAGCAAATTTAGGAATCACAACATATTCATTTTAAGATTTAATAAAGATTACATTTAACACTGTTATTAATTATTATTGTAATGTTTTTAAAGATTAAATTTAAATTAGCGTTAGTTAATATTTATCCGTATCCATAAATAAATTAAATAAATAAATAAATATATATATATATATAGAGAGAGAGAGAGAGAGAGAGAGAGAGCAAAGGTAATCTAAATATAAAAACGAGTAAAATGAGCATGCATTATTACATATCCAATACTAATCCATATACATACGTATTATGCCATCCTAGTTAAATATCAGTTTGAATTCAGAAGACTTGATATGTAGCACACAAGTCATTCAAACTACTCTTGACAGTGTTTTTATGTTGTCTTTTTTAGCAGTATAAATCACTATCCACTTTTGTTGCACGCAAAGGCTTTGACAAAATGACAAAATGACAAACGGTGTAATTTTTGAGTGATCTATTCCTTTAATACCATGCATTTTTTCCACTATGCTTAGGAACACTTTTACAGTTCGCTGAAAGCTTTCAATAACTGTGAAGGAAGCCACATATTTCAAAGACGGATAAAAAGCCAGGGTTATTATAGTTAACTAACAAAAATACTAAAGCTTTAAATGTATAAAAAATGATTCAAAACATTAATAAAAACTATAATAAGATCTCAATGATACTAAAATAAGATGAGTTGCCTAATGAGCCTGTTTTAACATCTGTTTTTCAGAGTTTCAATGCTCCACGCTGCTCTAAGATGAGGGTATGGAAAGAGGTCACCCTCGCCTTCATCCTGTTTGGTGCCTCGTTTTTCCTCCTGCTCATGAGAACCACGTCACCTGTTGGGCTCTCCTACCCAAAGGCCTTAGAGATTTCTTCAGGCCCTTCCTCATATCCACCAGCCACAGCACTTGAATCCCCACCATCATCCTCATCTTCACCATCATCAACCTCAGCGAGGAAGCCAGCGCCGCGGCGAGCGGTCAGAGCCACGGAAGAGATGGGCTCTTTTCTCTCCGAATGTAAGAGAACCCTTTTCTTGGTTTTCCTTAGCGACAGCGCCAGTGTGGATTAGGTGTCGTTGACGTAGACATGACGGGAAGGTTTTAATATATCTTTCTACAGTCGCAGTTGTGTTTATACAACATGCCTCGGCAGCCAACACTGCTCAGTCACACAAATCCTTGTATATCATCGGTTCACAGCGTCTGTCAGCTCACTTCATATTTAAGGCAAGAGCCCAAGTGAATAGGGTAGGAATTTCAACCAGAAGATATCGCCATTAGGGCTCGATTTTAAAAAGTCCTCTGCAAAAAAAACAAAACGGAAGTGGCGCATGCATTCCACAGACGATAATCCATGAACCGCATTATTATACCATTTTCAAAGGCTTCATGATACATATGCATGAAAAATCATAATAGAGCATAGTGCTATTGTGCAATCACAAAGGCTGCGATTTAGTTAAATAAATATATGCACTGCAGGTTTCAGGGTGAAGCGCAACGCTTTATTTACATGCGTGTCCGTTCACAGTAAATGTTGCTCCACACAAACTCAGACTCTGCATTAGTGATGGGACGATTACCGGTTTCACATAGTGCTGGGCGGTATGAGCCAAAATGTAAATCACGGTATTTTGTTTTTGCGGTATATGGTGGTATTTTTCCCCGATGCATGACCGGGTGTTAACCACATTTTCTACTGATTGAAAGAGGAAATACTGCAGTAGAATGTCCTATTTTATTGTGATGATGAGTGAATATTGTAGAAAAATTCCACACTTGAATTAATACAGGTTTGCAAAGCCCCACAAAATGATGCTGTGGGGAGACAACAACCAGTAATAGCAGTCTCTGAACAAATGACACACATCAGTTTAACACAAAAAGAATAAACAGTTACTTTATTTGCCCATTCATCTTTTCGGTCTACATCATTGTCTTCTGTGTATCAGAATAATCCATCATGTCATCGTAGTCGTGATCAGACGTACGGCTGTATCAGTGTCCTTATTTGCACATATATTTCATTTGAAGAAGACATGATTAAATATGAGCGCATGAGCGTGCTGGTTCATGTTTAGAGCACTAGAGTATATGAACTATGTCCATAACGCGCTCACTCCGGTCTGTATCTGATCTATAATCGACATGGTGAACGTTGTTAAACTCCGCGCAGAAACCGCTCTAAAGGCTGTTACATACTCCGCAAGAACAGAGAAAAAAGTCCTCACTCCCAGGGCTGCCCTGGTTTGGGAGTTCTCGCAGCTTGTTCTCGACACATCATCTGAGCAGAACTTTTTTCTTGTGGGTGTCCGAGAACTATTGTGTGATTGGTCAGAAATTTAAAGTGGGCGGGGTTAATGCGGAGAAACGGAGATGTTCGGAAATTGCTTTTCTCGTGAAGTATGGAATGTACTGGCCAGAACGAACTTTGTTCTTGCCACCTCGAGAAAACGAACAAATTTCTTTGTTCTTGCAGAGTATGTACCAAGCTTAATGCGCGCGCCGCGTGTTGTTTGAATTCTCCGCTGTAATGCGATCTCAGCGGTGTCCTCACTACAGTGTCGCGCTGCGCCGCGTTACAAACGTTGTTTAAGCGACATACACCGGTATTGCGGTATAATAAAAATTCATATCATAACAAAAATAAACACCAGTATTCGGTATGAACCGGTATACCGCCCAGCACTAGTTTCACGATAAACTGTGATAAAATGTACTGACAGTTAGTATTATCGTTTAAAATGTAATCATCATTAAAACGGTGTTTGAATATCGTGATTTTGAAAACTTGCGGTAAATCCTGTCCAGCCATCGTGAGTCTGGTGCGGGCGCAGTGTGCAAAATTGTTTTTTGAACAAGAAGAAATGGGCTGGTGATACTGGTTATACTCTTATACTGTACTGGGTTGGTGATACTGGTTATACTCTTGTACTGTACTGGGTTGGTGATACTGGTTATACTCTTGTACTGTACTGGGTTGGTGATACTGGTTATACTCTTGTACTGTACTGGGCTGGTGATACTGGTTATACTCTTGTACTGTACTGGGTTGGTGATACTGGTTATACTCTTGTACTGTACTGGGTTGGTGATACTGGTTATACTCTTGTACTGTACTTGGCTGGTGATACTGGTTATACTCTTGTACTGTACTGGGTTGGTGATACTGGTTATACTCTTATACTGTACTGGGTTGGTGATACTGGTTATACTCTTATATTGTACTGGGCTGGTGATACTGGTTATACTCTTGTACTATACTGGGTTGGTGATACTGGTTATACTCTTATACTGTACTGGGTTGGTGATACTGGTTATACTCTTGTACTGTACTGGGTTGGTGATACTGGTTATACTCTTATACTGTACTGGGTTGGTGATACTGGTTATACTCTTGTACTGTACTGGGTTGGTGATACTGGTTATACTCTTATACTGTACTGGGTTGGTGATACTGGTTATACTCTTGTACTGTACTGGGCTGGTGATACTGGTTATACTCTTGTACTGTACTGGGTTGGTGATACTGGTTATACTCTTATACTGTACTGGGTTGGTGATACTGGTTATACTCTTATACTGAAAATAACAACGAAAATAACATAAATGTAAATGTAAACTCCATAGTGGCATCTAGCGTCCAAGTTATATGAAGTTATATGCTGTTAATGGCAAATGTATTTTCCTAAATGTGATTCAGCATATAATTATATTTCATAACTGAATAGTCAACTTTAACTTGTTCATTAGGGTGTTAGGGTTGTTCTTTATAAAACTGCTTAACTATATGTATTGAAAAACAAATACATTGAATTGAGTGTGCAAACATTGAAATGTGCAAACATTTTTATTTGACAAAAGACATGAAAAAAATATGTCTAAAATATTAGGAAGGAGCACATTTGACAAGGAAAGGATGTGGATTTGAAGATGTAAAATATGAACAGTCTGAGAACCTTATTAGATAAAAATATGTGTGGACAAAGTTTGCAGTTTGGGGACATTTGAAAAATATCGCAATTAAAAAATAAAATTGCAATAATATCGTATCGTGGCTTAAGTATCGTGATAATATGGTATCGTGGGGCCTCTGGCGATTGCACTGTTATTATTTACATGCGTGGCTCACGTCTCAGCAGCTCGGCTCTCCATCTCTGCATGTTTGGGTTGCTTTTACCGTTCATCTGGGTATGCAGCGTGCACCATTTCACCAGATTTGGAACGCAAATCATTTAGAATCCTACGTCAACACAGGATAATACATCGATATGTTTCTAAATAAGCCAACTGTTCATTGCAATTTCAAATGTTTAAACCCTCGCTCTGAGTTTGCATGTTTTGATGTCCACATGTTCTTGTTCAAGAAATTACAGTGCCTGTAGCATTTCTATCATAAAGAAGTGGCTAAAATTAAATGTTGTTTGATATTAAACAAGGTTTTGATCTGCTGTAAAGTGTAGCATTAGTGTATTATGTATATTATGTATTTTATCAGTGTTGTTCTATAAAACCATATGATTACTTGCTTTTGATACTTTATCTGAACCGATTATTATTGCCTCATTGTTATTATACCTATGTATTTTAAGTCGTTTTTCTGGTCATTGTTCACATCGCTCTATTTTTATTACCACAAAAAAATCGGATTGCTCGATTAATCGTCAAAATAATCAAAGAATTACTTGACTACCAAAATATTTGTTAGTGACAGCCCTAATCACCATACTTCCACAGTTGATTGGTTACATAAAGAATTACAAAACATTTTCTTACATTTTGTTTAGACATGCAAATGCATTATCTAATAAATATGCACTAATTTGCATACATTTCCAGAACAGAGATCTAAACATCGGATAAAGCCAGATACATAATTCTTGTTTTAAAAAGTTTTTTTCTTTTTAAATCTACAGACACAAATAGATACAATTCACTTAAAAGTGTATTTTGGATGTTTTCTTTCCACTAAATAACATGGCCCAAAATCTCAAAACTGACCATTGTCATGTGACATGTTGAAACTTGATTTGAGGAACATTTCTAGTTGTTGGCCTAAACACCCTATATTAATAAATTTAGTTTATTATTGTCAAGAATATTTTTTGCCCCTTTTCTTCAGCGCATTCAGACACTGTATGACACGTCTTGGTGTCTCTAAGGACATAATAATGAGTTGAATCAGGTGTGTTTAATTAGGAAGGCATACAAAATGTGTCGTGTTAGGAACTACTGACATGGAGTTTCAAAAGGTCAGTGCAAAAATGCTCTAAACCCTTCTTAAAGATGGACGTAATCCTGCTTTACAACCCTGATCATCAGAGAGGTTTAAAGCTGGTGAATCCTCGACAAAATGTGCAGGTCAAGCCCTTTGAGCTCTTCAGTTTAACACAACCAATATGATGATTGTTTTAAGAGCCCTGGAAGACAGACAGAGAAATACTGTACCCCCCCCAATACTGTGGGGGGGGTACACTTAAATGCGATATAAACTAGTGTCTGTGAATATTAAACCGCAAAAAACTATTTAAATATGAATCCTGCATGTTCTGCGTGTCTCTGTGTGAGTGAATGGAGCAAAAGTGCGGATTCATTTCCCCCCCACACACACACACTGAAGCATGTGTGACGCTCGCTGTGTTTTCAGCCTCTGTCGTCTCACTATATGAGGACACGAATGCATGAACCTCAACTCCAGAGCCGCTCTGAGAGTCACTTCATCAGCATTTTACCATTTTATTTGAGAAAAACTATAGTCGCATCATAAACACACAGAAACTCAAAGGTCTTCACGGCAACCTGTCAAAATAAAAGCTTGGTTTAACTTTAGGAAATTGTGATTTCATGATTAAAAGATAAATTAATGTGTTATGCCTTCATTTGATTGCCAGAAAGTTAAAATACACAATACACAAATTTAATTTTGTTTAATTTTTATTAATCACATTTATTTTTTTTATAAATTCAATTAATTAGACATGTTTTTTTTATAATTAAATTTAATTAAACCATTGAAACAGAATCCAGGAAACTTAAAACCGAAAACACAGAATTTTTGATTACTAAAATTTCATTTAAACAATGAAAATGGAGTCCAAAAAATGAAAACGGAAATATTAAAACGGAAAAAAATTAAAAAAATTTGGATTTTAATTGCAATTTTAGCAAATGCATTTACTTTCAAAATATTGTTCAAAAAAATGAATCAGAAGGAAATAACATTAGCAGCTTATCGGCAGCGTCTCTATGAAGGTGCTACAACATGTACCTTTTATTAGCATGCTGCATTCTGATTGGTAAACATCTTTTGCATGCAGATGAGAATATCAAAGTTTAAATAATGACTTTAAATTGCAGCTTTTAGTAATTAAGAAATTACTCGCGCTTATATCGTACTGTAATTTTATTGCAATTGTGAATAGTTGCACAGCCCTATCCTATCCTAGTTTAAATGGAGAGCACATGGAGTTACCTACTGTACTTCACAGATGTGTCTCCAGAAAATAACACTCAAGTAATCTCACGTGTCTCATGTTGAACATTTCAAATTCTTAACTACAAAGGCCAAACTTTCTGCCTATCCACATTAACTTTATAGTTCTAGAGACCACAGTGAGGGTAGACACCATAAAAATGTAATTAGACACAGATGAATATGAAAAGAAAGTACAAAAGGTATATAAAGTCCTATATATGAAGTCCAAGGCTTCACAATAATGATTTTGTTTCTGGCCAGTAAACCATAAATTCAAAAACACACTTTTCCTTGAAAACAAATGTTAAAATGCGAAATATTGCTGATTGGTTTGTAGTTTAACACATTCTTAATGATGCTTTCAAGTAATTTTAACTGTTTCTATGCAAGCCATCGAGTTTGCAATAAAAATGAATGTACAAAATCAGCACTGATTTGAAACACACTTTCCCGCTGATCCACTGATGAGTCTTGCAACCTATTGAATGAGCTGCATGCTTCGTCCTCAATAAGGTCTATAATCTTACTGTATTTCAACAACCGTTTCATTTGTGTCTACTTTTCTTCTAAGGAATTTTAGTAAAAACATCCAAGACAAAGTTGATAGCACTCTATGCAAGCACAAGAAAGCAAATACTTCTATGCATAATGTCTCAGACTATTGTACAAGTACGTGTTGCCACAAGAATCGCTATAGCACAAACTTCTACAGTGTGCTTTTACTTTCAGCGAAACAATTTGAAGAGAATCTTGATCGTTAATGTCAGCATGTTTATACTGTAGCTATCCATATAGAGCTGTTTGTACGCAAAATCCAGAGGAGAATTAACATTTTAATGAGTTCCCTCAGGACTTCCCTGTGTAAAATAAGTTCTGAGGCTAACATAGATTTTCACATTTTGTTCTACAACTTACTGTAAATTAGACCTCAAACATGAATTTTTAGTTGTTTGCAAGTTGCTAATATCCATTTTCTGTTGTAGTTCTTACATCACTCCAGTGTTCATTTTGACAGCAATTGACAGCAAAAATAAAACGCCATTTAGTTTTAGTCATATTTTAGTCACCTGAATTGTTTGTTTTAGTTCAGTTTTATTCGACTAAAATCTAATGAGTTTAGTTAAATTGTAATGCATTAATTGAGCATTTAAGTATTACATAACCGACTGTTACTTGAATATGTCAAAACTGACATTTTGACATCATTTTGACCGTTCAAGCGCAAAAATACACGAGCTCAATTCACTTTATTTGTGTTTAAAAAAAAAAACGTTTTTATAATATTGTATTTCTGTTTAAGTTAGTATATCAGGTTAAGCTAAAGCTAAAGTTTTTTTTATTTCAGTTAACATTTATTTAATTTCAAGTAATGAATATTGTTTAATGGTTTGTTAACTGACCCTTATAACCCTGATACTTTATAATATGTGTCAAATACTGTTCTTAGTCTTTCCTCCTGACTATGAATTAAATGGGATTTAAATTAAATACAGTTTATTGTGTAACCAAAAACATATACAAACCCGATTCCAAAAAAGTTGGGACACTGTACAAATTGTGGATAAAAATGGAATGCAATAATTTACAAATCTCATAAACTTATATTTTATTCACAATAGAATATAGATAACATATCAAATGTTGAAAGTGAGACATTTTGATGTCATGCCAAATATTGGCTCGTTTTGGATTTCATGAGAGCTACACATTCCAAAAAAGTTGGGACAGGTAGCAATAAGAGGCCGGAAAAGTTAAATGTACATATGAGGAACAGCTGGAGGACCAATTTGCAACTTATTAGGTCAATTGGCAACATGATTGGGTATAAAAAGAGCCTTCCAGAGTGGCAGTGTCTCTCAGAAGTCACGATGGGCAGAGGATCACCAATTCCCCCAATGCTGCGGCGAAAAATAGTGGAGCAATATCAGAAAGGAGTTTCTCGGAGAAAAATTGCAAAGAGTTTGAAGTTATCATCATCTACAGTGCATAATATCATCCAAAGATTCAGAGAATCTGGAACAATCTCTGTGCGTGAGGGTCAAGGCCGGAAAACCATACTGGATGCCCGTGATCTTCGGGCCCTTAGACGGCACTGCATCACATACAGGAATGCTACTGTAATGGAAAGCACAACATGAGCTCAGGAATACTTCCAGAAAACAGTGAACACAATCCACCGTGCCATTCGCCGTTGCCAGCTAAAACTCTATAGGTCAAAAGAGAAGCCATATCTAAACATGATCCAGAAGTGCAGGCGTTTTCTCTGGGCCAAGGCTCATTTAAAATGGACTGTGGCAAAGTGGAAAACCGTTCTGTGGTCAGACAAATCAAAATTTGAAGTTCTTTTTGGAAAACTGGGACGCCATCTCATCCGGACTAAAGAGGACAAGGACAACCCAAGTTGTTATCAGCGCTCAGTTCAGAAGCCTGCATCTCTGATGGTATGGGGTTGCATGAGTGCGTGTGGCATGGGCAGCTTACACATCTGGAAAGGCACCATCAATGCTAAAAGGTATATCCAAGTTCTAGAACAACATACGCTCCCATCCAGACGTTGTCTCTTTCAGGGAAGACCTTGCATTTTCCAACATGACAATGCCAGACCACATACTGCATCAATTACAACATCACGGCTGTGTAGAAAAGGATCCGGGTACTGAAATGGCCAGCCTGCAGTCCAGATCTTTCACCCATAGAAAACATTTGGCGCATCATAAAGAGGAAGATGTGACAAAGAAGACCTAAGACTAGAAGCCTGTATTAGACAAGAATGGGACAATATTCCTATTCCTAAACTTGAGCAACTTGTCTCCTCAGTCCCCAGACGTTTGCAGACTGTTATAAAAAGAGGGGATGCCACACAGTGGTAAACATGGTCGTGTCCCAACTTTTTTGAGATGTGCTGATGCCATGAAATTGTATCTATGTTGTATTCTGAATAAAATATTGACATTTGAAACTTCCACATCATTGCATTTGTGTTTTTGTTCACAATTTGTACAGTGTCCTAACTTTTTTGGAGTCGGGTTGTATATAATGCGTGACTTTTAATTATAAACAACCTAGAAATACACCGTGACTCTTATTTTGAAATGTCTGCTCCTTACTATTGCAGTTGCAGGAGCTCTTTCAAGTTCAGATGAGGGAGATGTCTAAAACATATTACTATATAAACATCGTAAAAGTAAACATTGTCATTATTGATCAGCATTAGTTCATAATCGATTGCGTGGCATAAATGTGTGTTATTCATTGATTGAGCCGCTCTGAAGCGCTGTCGCGTGAGCCTGTAGAAGCGTAACAGCGCTGTGTTTTCCCGCGGTTAGATCCGCACGTTACAATTCAAATGTGTGCATCTGTTACACAGCACATCAGTTCTGACTGGATCTCTTCCCTAATCGTCTCTCCCTAACATTTTCATCTCGTTTTTACTTGTTGATGAAAATGACAGTAGATTTTCATCATAGTTTTTGTCATCCAACACTGGTTTTTATTTAGTTATCGTCTCGTTTTCGTCAGTGAAAAAAGGTCGTTGACGAAAATGATGACGAAAATTATTCGTCAACCAAAGTAACACTGCATCACTCTTAGAAGAAAAGATTCTAAATGGAACCTTAAAGGGTTCCGTCAGGCACTTCATATGTGACTGGCAAAGGGATTCGGGATGTGCACGAGATAATTTTGAGCTACAGGCGAAAACCTCAAAATCAACGTTTTTCACAAAAATGAGTTCATTAAGCCCGTCAAGCGATCCCAATGCTCCAAATAGCAATTAAACACCTAAAAGCATCTTTATTTGTATGTTTTCTGAGAGGAGTACCTTTCCTTTGTCCATGAAAACGATCTTACTCGCACTGACCGACAGATCCGATGCGTGCGCACAAAACACCTTAGGCCCCGATCAGACAGAACGCGTTTTTCAGGTTTGAAAACGCAAGCGCAACGCACCGCACCACACCGCATTATTTGGTGGACATTTTTTAATTTAGATGCGTTTTTTTTTATGTTGCCAGGCAACCCCCGAATCAGCTGTGCTGTCAGTCTAATCAAGGTAACGGTCACCACAACGTTAGGCCCGCCTCTCCATTCATTCGATTGGATAATGGGAAAGAAACGCGGTGACGTCGTTGATTTTTTTTTTTTTTTTTTACTTCATGCACTCAGAGAGCTCCTTAAAAAACGCGAGGCGGACAAACAGCGCGCATAACGCTCACTGCCAACAGAAACTATTTTAAAAAGGCGCCTCTCACTGCAAAAACACATTCTGTCTGATCGGGGCTTCAGACAACAATATACACATATACACAGAATTATAGCATTTCAAAATATCTGTCTTGGCGAGTATTCACGCAAACATGATCTGTTATGTCTTATGTCAGGGTTTTTCCTGCATTTAATTTTTTTCCCGCCAAAGCCTTATTGGATCAGTTATTGTGATGTATGAGTGATGTAGATGACTGATGCGCTTGTGATAGGGCACATGTTAAGCATTATCTCATATTTCACATATTAATCAAAATCAAAAGGTCGGAAGACCGAATCCACGAATCCACAATTTTTTCCGAAAAATGTACTCTTCTCTGACCAGCTGACATAAACCAACACTGAACTCACGAATCAGTTTAATCATTTAACAACTCTGAAATGTGCTTACCCCATTTAGCAAGAGTGGTTAGTAAGAATTAGTCTTAATAATCCACAGTATTTTCAGGTTATTTATATGGACAATGTGTAGTAAAATATATAAAATCATTTAGTTAGGTTAAATTGTATATGGTAGAAAAGTTAATAGTATTTAGCATTATAGTATTATGCTATACTAATAGTATTAATAGCATTTAATGCTACTTTTTAATATTGATATGATTATATACCAAAACAATGATCAGTAAATAGTGTAAAAAATGAGGAACAAAAGAAACATTTATTTTTTGTTTGCATTTATTTTAAATTTATTGTCAGTATTGTGTTCGCAGATCACGTGGGTAGGGTACTTTTTACTGTGTATGGATGACTATGTCTGTCAGCCACCACCGAGACCATTTTTGACCCAGGAAAATCCCTGTGTGTGAATGTTTGGTTAACTGTTGGGGAAAAACATCTGATGTGTACCATATTAGATCCGTGCGGTACAGTAGGTCTGAATATATAGGCTGTCTGTTTCATTAATGCTAATCAAACAATTGTGCTATCATGAAAAAAAGTTGAATACATATATACACTCACCTAAAGGATTATTAGGAACACCATACTAATAATGTGTTTGACCCCCTTTCGCCTTCAGAACTGCCTTAATTCTACGTGGCATTGATTCAACAAGGTGCTAAAAGCATTCTTTAGAAATGTTGGCCCATATTGATAGGATAGCATCTTGCAGTTGATGGAGATTTGTGGGATGCACATCCAGGGCACGAAGCTCCCGTTCCACCACATCCCAAAGATGCTCTATTGGGTTGAGATCTGGTGACTGTGGGGGCCATTTTAGTACAGTGAACTCATTGCCATGTTCAAGAAACCAATTTGAAATGATTGGAGCTTTGTGACATGGTGCATTATCCTGCTGGAAGTAGCCATCAGAGGATGGGTACATGGTGGTCATAAAGGGATGGACATGGTCAGAAACAATGCTCAGGTAGGCCGTGGCATTGAAACGATGCCCAATTGGCACTAAGGGGCCTAAAGTGTGCCAAGAAAACATCCCCCACACCATTACACCACCACCACCAGCCTGCACAGTGGTAACAAGGCATGATGGATCCATGTTCTCATTCTGTTTACGCCAAATTCTGACTCTACCATCTGAATGTCTCAACAGAAATCGAGACTCATCAGACCAGGCAACATTTTTCCAGTCTTCAACTGTCCAATTTTGGTGAGCTCGTGCAAATTGTAGCCTCTTTTTCCTATTTGTAGTGGAGATGAGTGGTACCCGGTGGGGTCTTCTGCTGTTGTAGCCCATCCGCCCAGGTTGTGCGTGTTGTGGCTTCACAAATGCTTTGCTGCATACCTCGGTTGTAACGAGTGGTTATTTCAGTCAAAGTTGCTCTTCTATCAGCTTGAATCAGTCGGCCCATTCTCCTCTGACCTCTAGCATCAACAAGGCATTTTCGCCCACAGGACTGCTGCATACTGGATGTTTTTCCCTTTTCACACCATTCTTTGTAAACTCTAGAAATGGTTGTGCGTGAAAATCCCAGTAACTGAGCAGATTGTGAAATACTCAGACCGGCCCGTCTGGCACCAACAACCATGCCACGCTCAAAATTGCTTAAATCACCTTTCTTTCCCATTCTGACATTCAGTTTGGAGTTCAGGAGATTGTCTTGTCCAGGACCACACCCCTAAATGCATTGAAGCAACTGCCATGTGATTGGTTGATTAGATAATTGCATTAATGAGAAATTGAACAGGTGTTCCTAATAATCCTTTAGGTGAGTGTATATAGGTTTTGGTGTTATCACCAGGGATTTTAAGGTATGGTTGCTAGCTGATTATGTTTTGGAACTTTCAGACAACTTTAACTCTATTTTTCTCAAAATTAACTTTGACTTCAAACAGGTGTAGCTAAGTCATTTTTTGTCTGATTAAAACAAACACTTTACAATAAGGTTCCATTAGTTAAGGTTAGTTAATGCATTAACTAATATTAACTAACAATGAGCAATACATTAATTACAGTACTTATTCATCTTTGTTAACATTAGTTAATAAAAATAAAAAAAACTGTTAGTTCAGGTTCATTAACTAATGTTAACAACTTTTGATTTGAATCATGTATTAGTAAATGTTGAGATTAACATTAACTGAAATTAATACATGCTTTAGAAATATTCTTCATTGTTAGTTCATGTTAACTAATGTAACTAATGTTAACAAATGAAACCTTATTGTAAAGTGTGACCAACAAACACATCATTTTGAAAAAAAAAAAATTCACAAAAACTTATTTTTTTTTAATTTGCTCATTGTGACTCATTTTGCCAGCACGGGTCACATATATTGGACCTTTTAGGGGTTCCCATCATTTCATGGATTTAGTTTGAATTAAAGGGATAGTTCACCCAAAAATGAAAATTGTGTCATCATTTACTCACCCTCAAGTTGTTACTCACCACAACCTGTATGAGTTTCTTTCTTCTGTTGAACACAAAAGAAGATATTTTAAAGAATGTTGGTAATCAAACAGTTGACGGCAGCCATTGAATTCCATATTAGGATAAAATACTATGGAAGTCAATGGCTACTATCAACTGTCTGTTTACCAACATTCTTTAAAATATACTTTATTTGTCCCTTTTAAGGCAAATTTGTTTTGGGCAATACAAATGAATCTTCAATACAAATATCTTTTGTGTTCAGCGGAAGAAAGAAACTTATACAGGTTTGGAACAACTTGAGGGTGAACTAAATTTTGGCTGAACATTTTGTTTGAATTATATTTTATTTTAATTACATTTTATGAATTAAGCAGCTCAATAACATACTTTATCACTAGAAAAAAAAGAAATAACCCACTAAACATGAACGTATTAAGACATTAATTCTTATTTAGAACCTTTCTGGCATAAAGGGTTCTTTAAAATTGAGTCAAGAGCCCTAGAGTTCTATACAGAACCCCATTGAACCTTTTTTGTTAGCAAAAAAACAGACAAGAGTGGCTGCCAAATTCACATTTGAAACCTAATTGTGTATAATTTATGTTGTAGAACAAAAAATGTGAAAGTAATGTTAACAATGAACCTTACTTTACTCATAAATCCCAAACTGCTGTTCTAACAAAAAACCCACAAGAAACTCCGGAGGGAACCGATGGAAAATTAGCCTAGCTTTGGTTTAATGACACAGACATTCAAAGGTAACTCAATCGCCCCTTGAGAACTGAGGCTTGTTAACGCCGCCGCACATATGTTTAATGGCAAATTAGCAAGAAGTTTGGAAAGCATACATTGTGTAATGTATGTTTCTGGCCTAAGAACTCAATTAAGTCTCTTGAATTATGGAAGAGCATTAACATTCTCCTCTTGGGTGTTTTTCCTCCTCTAGTCTCGTACCTCTTCCAAAGCTTCACTGAGGGTGAGCTGAAGAAGGTTATTGCGACTCTGGTGGACCGAAAGGAAAGGAGGATCAGAATGGAGACGGGGCGGAGAACCAAACGAGCGCGGAAGGGCCCAAAGCCGTGCTCTCTGCATGAGATCGAGCTCACGGTGAGCGAGCTTGGGCTCGGGTACGAAAGCGACGAGACGGTGCGCTTCAGGTACTGCAGCGGGAAGTGCATCCATGAACGACGCAACTATGACTTTGTAATGGAGCACATGCAGTTGAATAACGGCTCCAGTGAGAAGGGGCGGCAGGGACGGGATAAAGGGAAAAAAGATAAGGCACGCTACACTCCTTGTTGTCGGCCTACGAAGTTTGAGAAGAAAATGTCTTTCTTTGACAACAAGGACAGATTCTACACAATCCAGAACGTGTCTGCAAGAGCATGCGGTTGCGTATGACATTCAGGAAACTGTGGAAACTTCAGGGAGTATGTCTACACATTACCATAGGAATACCAAAGAATGTTTCAGAATTCCATGGCGACCGTGTGACACGAAGAAACCGTGGAACTATTCGAGAACGTAGAGCAATTTTTGCGAAAAACATCTTGATAGGGGTCCGGTACGCCATCATGGAAATAATGAAAGCTACAGAAAATTGATACACAAAACACAAAAGACAAGGCCTGAATTGTCTTAAACCGACTGTGGAAAGTTTGTCACAGGAAAAAGTTTTGTTTCTGCCTTTTCAGTGGTTACTGGCAAATTCAGGCCAAATTGGTTTCAAATTGGTTTAATCAATGGGACCGAAAGCTGGCGGGAGACTCGTTTTGCCTTCCACTGGAAACTTCTGCAGAAGAACAAGTACAGATATAATAGTATTTATCCGAAGATATAAAAATGGTAGAGGGCAACAGCGACAACTGTATGCTGCTCGCTTTTGTTACAAATCTGAATACTGAAGTATGAAGTGCAACACAGCTGTGAAAACTACCTCATTTCTTTCCTTGTTTCTTTTTTTTGTTTGTTTTTTTAGAAGAATGTACATGCAATGATTCTTGTTCTACCGCACCCACTTCCTGGAATTACATTAGTCAGAAATATGAATCAGAGGTATACATGTAGAAAAATGCTTCTCAACCAAAAGTCTCCAAGGATAGATACTACCTAAAACAACATTGTCACTTGAAACGTATATCAAGCCCTCAAATTTGACTTTAAAGCCTTGCCAAAGCATGTCTGATCAAATCCCACTTTCTCTCGTCTTTGAGACCTTTTGTACCCAGATATTTAGATTCAAAATAGGAATAGGCTACCAAAAAGCCAATAGGGAAAAGTACGGCTTCAAATGTTTTCCCAAAGGTGTTGTCCCTCTATGACCTTAAAAGTTCATTTTTCTCATGGACATGTTCATGTTTATATTCTTTTAGACAATGATCAACTCGAGATATACATTGTCTTTTGGAAAGTAATTCCAGATTTAAACCTTTCCAACAGCAAACGTATACATTTATTATCCTTGAACATATTTATGGACAAGTAATTGTAACCTTTATTTATTTAGATGGAACATTTAATAAAATTTATTTATACATTAAATTTACTCTTAAAATTAAAGGTTCTTCGATGGTTCTTTACATTAAACAAAGATCTTTCCCCTTAAAGGGATATTTCACCCAAAAATGAAAATTCTGTCATCATTTACTCACCCTCATGTTGTTCCAAACCTGTAAGACTTTCGTTCATCTACGGAACATTCTGGTGTTACGCAGCACGTTTGAGCATCAGCAAGAACCAATGAGGTTCATTCTCGTGTTACGCAGCATGTTTGAGCATCAGCAAGAACCAATGAGGTTCATTCTCGGGTTATGCAGCACGTTTGAGCTTCAGCAAGAGCCAATGAGGTTCATTCTCGTGTTACGCAGCACGTTTGAGCTTCAGCAAGAACCAATGAGGTTCCTTCTTGTGTTACGCAGCACGTTTGAGCTTCAGCAAGAGCCAATGAGGTTCATTCTTGTGTTACGCAGCACGTTTGAGCTTCAGCAAGAACCAATGAGGTTCATTCTCGGGTTATGCAGCACGTTTGAGCTTCAGCAAGAGCCAATGAGGTTCATTCTCGTGTTACGCAGCACGTTTGAGCTTCAGCAAGAACCAATGAGGTTCATTCTCGTGTTACGCAGCACGTTTGAGCTTCAGCAAGAACCAATGAGGTTCATTCTCGTGTTACGCAGCACGTTTGAGCATCAGCAAGAACCAATGAGGTTCATTCTCGTGTTACGCAGCACGTTTGAGCTTCAGCAAGAGCCAATGAGGTTCATTCTTGTGTTACGCAGCACGTTTGAGCTTCAGCAAGAACCAATGAGGTTCATTCTGGTGTTATGCAGCACATTTGAGCTTCTGCGAGAACCAATGAGGTTCATTCTTGTGTTACGCAGCACGTTTGAGCTTCAGCAAGAGCCAATGAGGTTCATTCTTGTGTTACGCAGCACATTTGAGCTTCTGCGAGAACCAATGAGGTTCATTCTTGTGTTACGCAGCACGTTTGAGCTTCAGCAAGAGCCAATGAGGTTCATTCTTGTGTTACGCAGCACGTTTGAGCTTTAGCAAGAACCAATGAGGTTCATTCTGGTGTTATGCAGCACATTTGAGCTTCAGCAAGAACCAATGAGGTTCATTCTCGTGTTACGCAGCACGTTTAAGCTTCTGCAAGAACCAATGAGGTTCATTCTTGTGTTACGCAGCACGTTTGAGCTTCTGCAAGAACCAATGAGGTTCATTCTGGTGTTATGCAGCACATTTGAGCTTCAGCAAGAACCATTGAGGTTCATTCTCGTGTTACGCAGCACGTTTGAGCTTCAGCAAGAACCAATGAGGTTCATTCTGGTGTTATGCAGCACATTTGAGCTTCAGCAAGAACCATTGAGGTTCATTCTCGTGTTATGCAGCACGGTTGAGCTTTAGCAAGAGCCAATGAGGTTCATTCTTGTGTTACGCAGCACGTTTGAGCTTCAGCAAGAACCAATGAGGTTCATTCTCGGGTTATGCAGCACGTTTGAGCTTCAGCAAGAACCAATGAGGTTCATTCTCGGGTTATGCAGCACGTTTGAGCTTCAGCAAGAACCAATGAGGTTCATTCTGGTGTTATGCAGCACATTTGAGCTTCAGCAAGAACCAGTGAGGTTCATTCTCGTGTTACGCAGCACGGTTGAGCTTTAGCAAGAGCCAATGAGGTTTATTCTCGTGTTACGCAGCACGGTTGAGCTTTAGCAAGAACCAATGAGGTTCATTCTTGTGTTACGCAGCACGTTTGAGCTTCAGCAAGAGCCAATGAGGTTCATTCTCGTGTTACACAGCACATTTGAGCTTCAGCAAGAACCAATGAGTTTCATTCTGGTGTTACGCAGCACGTTTGAGCTTCTGCAAGAACCAATGAGGTTCATTCTTGTGTTACGCAGCACGTTTGAGCTTTAGCAAGAACCAATGAGGTTCATTCTGGTGTTATGCAGCACATTTGAGCTTCAGCAAGAACCAATGAGGTTCATTCTCGTGTTACGCAGCACGTTTGAGCTTCTACAAGAACCAATGAGGTTCATTCTTGTGTTACGCAGCACGTTTGAGCTTCAGCAAGAACCAATGAGGTTCATTCTGGTGTTACGCAGCACGTTTGAGCTTCAGCAAGAACCAATGAGGTTCATTCTGGTGTTACACAGCACGTTTGAGCTTCAGCAAGAACCAATGAGGTTCATTCTGGTGTTACGCAGCACGTTTGAGCTTCAGCAAGAACCAATGAGGTTCATTCTAGTGTTACGCAGCACATTTGAGCTTCTAAAAGGACTAATGAGGCTCATTCTCGTTCAGTTGAGCTTGCGTTTATGTTCGCAGATAAATGTTTATATGTGAATAAAGGCCTAAATTAAATATGTTGTTTATATAAAGCGATCAAGTCTCTTCAGAAAATTTGGACTAAACCGCTCAATTTATATGGATTAGCTTTACGATCTCTTTATGAACTTTTTGAAGCGTCAAAGTGTCAGTTGCGTAGCTGTCAATGGAGGGACAGAAATCGCTCAGATTTTATTAAAAATATCTTAATTTGTGTTCCGAAGATGAGCAAAAGTCTTATAGGTTTGGAACAACATGAGGGTGTGTAAATGATGACAGATGACAGGGGGGGAACTATCTCTTTAAGAACAATTTTCTGCTGTACAGGGTTCTTCAGTGGCTAAATGGTTCTTTGGAGATTAAATAAAATTCTTGATTCTTCAGATCAACGTATTGCTTTCTGGCTTATAAAGCAGCAGTACGTAGTGTTAAATTTCTCAAAACCTGTCAAGAACATGTCTGGGTCATTTAAACTCAATCAAATGAAAGACATAAATTATATTTCACATAAAATTATGTATTTTTAAAACAAATCATTATGGTGTCATAGCAATTCATTGCACTCATTCGCATTACAGAAAGGCAAAAAAAAGAATTATTTCAGTTGTGAACTATTTATACACTGTGCATGATAGTATTTTTGTATCACCTTTAATTTATGCTGATTTAAATCAAATAAAAGAATACTGTATTGCAGTAACAACAATAATGAAAATCCGTAATTTTTAAAAACAATTATGGTAATGAGTATTTGCTGGCAAAATGTGCAGTTGTTCTGCAAAAAAACATAAGCATCATTTTCTGTATAAATATACATATTTCCCTTTGATTTTTGGGTGGAAAATGTTTGGGTCAAAATTTGATTTTTGGGACAAAACTAATAAGATTTACCCGTATATGGTTTTCTACCCCACTCAAGTTACCTAAAGTTTGTGGCTAAAAATTTATGAGTTTATTTTACGAGTGTACATGTTCCACCCTTTCATTAGAAAATGTTCTTCATGTTATTCTAGGTACTGGACTAATGTATGAAATCTGTCATGAACACAGTTAAGTGATAATTGCATGTGTGAAGATGAGCTGCTGAAAAGACCGATGGTGGAGTTGACAGTTCTAAGCTGTTCAAACGTACAGGATTAAGCCTTGTCCTTTCAGACACATATTGTAAAAGTGCAGACAGTCTTCTTAGTGATACATTCCAATTAAAATCCTGTATATATTACACCGTATTCCAAGCTTCAACCCCAGTCAGAAATGCAAAACCACAAATCTGGTTTATATACAAAGCACGCTGAACAATCTGATATATTTGAATTTGGTCTGAGTCCAATGAACCACAATCCTTGAAAAGTTCATAGATCTACAACTACGTTTCTTGATATTTCTGCAGATAACGTCTTTATCCTTGTTGTTCTTTCTCGCCGAAAAACACTGTGGTCTAATTGAATAGCTCAGAAGTAATTATGGAGAAAACTACAAATGAGATTGAGCCCTAAACACGTCTTTCCTTCAAAGCTAATGGAATTACCGTAAAAACAAGGCGACATCTTATGGAGCATGCAGTCATTTTACATGGATCAATTCCATTTAAATTCAGGTTGAATTTGTTTTTGTCAATAATGTATTTGAATTACAACATATCTTCTGATTCTGAATAATAGTGACATTTCCAGATTCTTGCCACACACTTTCAAACAATTACGCAAGGAATTAATCAAGTTTAAACAATCAGTACCCTGTGGAAATATCAACAGTAGACAAGAAAATGTGTCTTTAATTTGTTTTTTTTAATTTAGGGCACCTTGACAATGGAACACTAGTAAGTGATTAAACTGTGTCTAAGCTTGCTAATTGGATACAGAACTTGATCGCTTGCTTCGGCCAGGCAGTGTCAGTGTTG
Organism: Rhinogobio ventralis; assembly: GCA_039654625.1. Taxonomy (NCBI): domain Eukaryota; kingdom Metazoa; phylum Chordata; class Actinopteri; order Cypriniformes; family Gobionidae; genus Rhinogobio; species Rhinogobio ventralis. The sequence continues at coordinate 3,165,128 of CM077200.1, read as the reverse complement.
TCTATGCAAATAAAATTCTTATTTTGGAAATATGCAAAAATTTCCGGAAATAGATCCAAAGTTTTTGTCCTCCTCTGGGGAAAAAAAGTTAATGCAAATAGGACAAGGGGTTCAGTGACTCCACTTTTGTCCATTTATATTGGAGTGGAGTACTTCAGTGTCTGTATTTGTGTGTAAAAATGAGTTACTGCGGCAGTATTACAGGAATGCAAATGTGTGTGTGTGTGCATGCGTGTGTGTTGTTGTTACATTTCCCATGTCAACCAATCATGATCAGCATTTGGGAGTGTTGGATATTTCACACCAACAGCAGAAATGTCGATGCAGTGCATCTGTATTGTGGATAAACCGTATTTATTGCAAAATGCTTTACATTTATATTTAGATATTTCAGGAGGGAGACAGAAACTTATTTATTATTGTACACTTGTGCCAAATGGAATTTCTAAAGTCGGCTGAATAAACATACCCAGCTTACAACGACGACAAAGTTGCTTATTTGTCTTGAGTTTCTAAATTCACTTTCCTGTTTATGCTCATACAAGATGTGCAGACAGCAGATTTACAATGCCGCAACTTCAGGGCACAAACAGAAGAATTCAATTCTGGTGGGAGAGATCTTGTTTACGAAGCTTTGATGTTTGAGCTATTGGGGTGATGCAAGGATGGTAAAAAACTATAAAAATCAAACCAATAACATAAGTGGATGACTCGTTAACGTCAAAGCGAAAACAGATTCTACAAAGTGCCCTAAAATAAACAGAATGTAAAATATAACTCATTCCATATAACACACCTTTATCATCAATGGTGCAGCCAATTTGGTTTTGTGGTCACATAAATAATTCAATTGAGATCACTTGTGTGGTCAAGGAGTTTGACTCTTTATAATAACACCTCAATCTGGAGTTCCAGCTCTGGTGAGTCAGTACTGTGGCAGAACTTACACCCTTAAAAGATCACTCCAAGCAACTAGGCTAATTAAAAAGCATAAGGAAGGAAACAGTCAATCAATAATTAAGAAATGCAAGAAGCTGTAAATCCAAGGGAGGCCACCCAGAAACCAATGGCAACCAGACTACCACAACTAAACGTCCTTGAATCAGAGTCCAGGGGCCGCATTGAAGAAACCTTCAATCTTACGTCTTAAAGTAAGGGTAGGGAATTTTCAGAGAGGCCAGCAATAGCGAGCTAGCTTTGAAAGCATAAGATCCCACCCTCCCTACAGAGCATCTGAAGCCACACATTAACGCGTACAGCAGGGAGCAAACAAAAGCATCACGAGAGACGGCGTTAAACTACCTCATGTCTCAAAGCACATAACATTACAATAATAATGAACATAATCAACTTACAGAGCTCTTACTTGTACACCTGACTGCTGCAGATTGATTTCGGCGTTGATAGTGTTGCCATTGAACTGAGTCACAAATCGAGTCACAAATCGCTCCCAGTATAACATATTTTCCAAATTACAGTAGTTATGGTGTAAACGCAGCATAAGCTGGTTGTTTTGGTTCAGGAGGAACTAGTGTTAAAACTAGTGTCAAAAGTACCGACTTTGGTACTGAAATTGTAAAAACATGACAATACCAGCCTTTCCTTCTAGCATTTTGAGTGCTGTTGAACAGATTCATAAACACCTCTGGTTGGCCATTGTGTTCACAAGCTCAACATATGTCTCTGATTGGCCATCATGTTCACAAGCTCAACATGTCTCTGATTGGCCATTGTGTTCACAAGCTCAACATATGTCTCTAATTGGCCATCATGTTCACAAGCTCAACATATGTCTCTGATTGGCCATCATGTTCACAAGCTCAACATGTCTCTGATTGGCCATTGTGTTCACAAGCTCAACATATGTCTCTAATTGGCCATCATGTTCACAAGCTCAACATATACAGGTGCTGGTCATATAATTAGAATATCATCAAAAAGTTGATTTATTTCACTAATTCCATTCAAAAAGTGAAACTTGTATATTATATTCATTCATTACACACAGACTGATATATTTCAAATGTTTATTTCTTTTAACTTTGATGATTATAACTGACAACTACGGAAAATCCCAAATTCAGTATCTCAGAAAATTAGAATATTGTGAAACGGTTCAATATTGAAGACACCTGGTGCCACACTTTAATCAGCTAATTAACTCAAAACACCTGCAAAGGCCTTTAAATGGTCTCTCAGTCTAGTTCTGTAGGCTACACAATCATGGGGAAGACTGCTGACTTGACAGTTGTCCAAAAGACGACCATTGACACCTTGCACAAGGAGGGCAAGACACAAAAGGTCATTGCAAAAGAGGCTGGCTGTTCACAGAGCTCTGTGTCCAAGCACATTAATAGAGAGGCAAAGGGAAGGAAAAGATGTGGTAGAAAAAAGTGTACAAGCAATAGGGATAACCGCACCCTGGAGAGGATTGTGAAACAAAACCCATTCAAAAATGTGGGGGAGATTCACAAAGAGTGGACTGCAGCTGGAGTCAGTGCTTCAAGAGCCACTACGCACAGACGTATGCAAGACATGGGTTTCAGCTGTCGCATTCCTTGTGTCAAGCCACTCTTGAACAACAGACAGCGTCAGAAGCGTCTCGCCTGGGCTAAAGACAAAAAGGACTGGACTGCTGCTGAGTGGTCCAAAGTTATGTTCTCTGATTAAAGTAAATTTTCCTTTGGAAATCAGGGTCCCAGAGTCTGAAGGAAGAGAGAAGAGGCACACAATCCACGTTGCTTGAGGTCCAGTGTAAAGTTTCCACAGTCAGTGATGGTTTGGTGTGCCATGTCATCTGCTGGTGTTGGTCCACTGTGTTTTCTGAGGTCCAAGGTCAACGCAGCCGTATACCAGGAAGTTTTAGAGCACTTCATGCTTCCTGCTGCTGACCAACATTATGGAGATGCAGATTTCATTTTCCAACAGGACTTGGCACCTGCACACAGTGCCGAAGCAACCAGTACCTGGTTTAAGGACCATGGTATCCCTGTTCTTAATTGGCCAGCAAATTCGCCTGACCTTAACCCCATAGAAAATCTATGGGGTATTGTGAAGAGGAAGATGCGATATGCCAGACCCAACAATGCAGAAGAGCTGAAGGCCACTATCAGAGCAACCTGGGCTCTCATAACACCTGAGCAATGCCACAGACTGATCGACCCCATGCCACGCCGCATTGCTGCAGTAATTCAGGCAAAAGGAGCCCCAACTAAGTATTGAGTGCTGTACATGCTCATACTTTTCATGTTCATACTTTTCAGTTTCATACTTTTCAGTTGGCCAAGATTTCTAAAAATAATTTCTTTGTATTGGTCTTAAGTAATATTCAAATTTTCTGAGATCCTGAATTTGGGATTTTCCTTAGTTGTCAGTTATAATCATCAAAATTAAAAGAAATAAACATTTGAAATATATCAGTCTGTGTGTAATGAATGAATATAATATACAAGTTTCACTTTTTGAATGGAGTTAGTGAAATAAATCAACTTTTTGATGATATTCTAATTATATGACCAGCACCTGTATGTCTCTGATTGGCCATCGTGTTCACAAGCTCAACATATATGTCTGTGATTGGCCATCGTGTTCACAAGCTCAACATACACGTCTGTGATTGGCCATCGTGTTCACAAGCTCAACATATATGTCTGTGATTGGCCATCGTGTTCACAAGCTCAACATATATGTCTGTGATTGGCTACAATGATCAACACTTTAAAAACATTTTGTAAATAGACGTCTTTGACATTCTTCACTGAGCGCTTACACAGATACACACGGGAGCGCTTGAAAGCAGGCGTCTATCAGCTGGATCCATCTATCAGTGGATATATTATGGATCAGTGTTAATCAGTGTCCAAAAAACACACTAATTAATTCCTCTGTGGCTAAATGTTGTAAAACATGAATGCTTCCAACGGGGTGAATTCCCCTTCTTAGGATCACAATACATTTGTAAAATTATGTATGTTAATTAATGCATTATTCAGATTTTACCATCATACAATAAACTGAAATGGAGGAAAGCACACAGACACACACAAAAAAAGCTTTTTACTGAAATGAAACTTGCAATTTAAACTTGTGCAGAGCAGTGGCGGTTCGTCAGGGGAGGCACAGCCTACCCAAAATGTTGAGGCGAAAACAGGAGTATGATTTAATGTTAATAAAATCACTTTAGCATTTTAATTACATCGGCAGATTCGGGACGTTTGGGGAAGAGCAACGGTGGTTCTGACTTTATATTTTATGGTGTTACAGTGGTGAAATTACATTCTTAGACATGAAATTAATAACTGCAGGGCTCCAGACTAACGTTTGAGAGCAGTGGCCCCTGGAAAATTTTATCATAAATGGCCTATTGTTTTGTTAATGTGCAGTTACTAATAATATTACATGTTTGTTTATTGGAAATTTTACAGTGAAGCACTGAGCTTGAATGCAGATAAAAATTAACTTTTATTAACAACAGTAATGCGCAAAAACCTGAAATTTTAAATATTCTACTCTTATTAAATGTAACATTGTTCTTTTTGTATCATACTGAACTGATCGACAGCTTCAGTGATAATAAAAGGAGCACTCTTTACTTGTTTTCTGTGTAATTCAGTCACAATTCAAAGAAAAGTTTTTGTTTTTAATGACTTTGTGACTTCCTATATTTTTCCATATATTAGGAAAGTGGAGTAGAAATGGCTAATAAGTCAAAAGTGCTCCTCTGCCGCCATCTACTGGTTATAGTGGTAATTTCATGTCTTTTTTTTAAATAAAAGAGCTTGTTTGCCACAAAGTGTTAGTTTTCCTACACCTTTAAAATTTTGCTTTTACAAATCATCGCATTAAAAATAAATAACATAAAAATTTGATAATATTTAGAGGTTTGAAGTGCTGGAAAAAGTGTGAAGCACTTGAAAGCCCTTGAAGGGTGCTTGGATTTCACTCTAAAGAGGTTGTACAAACCCTGAGATGATTAATGTAAAAAAATTAAAAAAACATTTGAATATTTCTGCCACAATACCATGTGGTGTTACTACATTAAATCCATGGTGAATGTTGATGATTTGTGGACTGAAACCCCTGAACTTCGCTCATGGTACAATGTTTTTCCTGGTTTCCAGGTTTTGGGCAGTCTGTGCCTCCCCTTGACGAGCCACCACTGCTCCGCACAAGTTTAAGGGTACATTTACACAACAACGATGTACTAAAAGTGGAAAGGTTTTTCCTTTGCGTTAGGCTTGCTGCGATAGTCAGTGTTGCCGGTGTTCAGACACAACACCCGTTACATCACTTGCCCACCATGGCACCGCCCCCACCGTAGTTTAGATTTTTTAATAGTAATAAAATAATTTAGTTAAGTTAGAGAACAGACACTACAAATAAAAACTGAACGTGTCTGCTCAATACAGCGTGAGCCGAACGAGAGTCGCAGCACAGACAGCAGCAGGAGACAGATTTCATTCATCACAAGAGTTAGGAGCTGACTGACAAGATGATCGCGGAAGATTTGGTTTCAATGCCCGAGCGGCCGTGCGCATTATACTTTCGATTTAGAATTAGCGATCTAAAACGTTGCTGTGTTAACGACCCCTAAATAGCAAGTATCATTTCCGTAAAAAGATTTG